>JAUKPQ010019358.1:0-38603 GCA_032273045.1 Chloridella minuta
ATGGCCATAAATGCTCCTCTCAAATAGTTACAAACGCGGCAAACTTACACTTTCTTCAAAACTTCTGCAACCTTCTGGCCAAGTTCAGCGGGAGAACGGGCGATTGTGACGCCACATTCTTGTAGCACCTTGAATTTTGATTCAGCAGAATCGTCTTCACCTGAGATGATCGCTCCGGCATGCCCCATACGCTTACCCGCTGGAGCGGCTGCACCCGCAATAAAGCTGACGACCGGCTTCTTGAAGTTTTTCTTGATCCAACGGCCGGCTTCAGTTTCAGCGCTGCCGCCGATCTCACCAATCATAATGACGGCGTCGGTGTCATTGTCGTGGTGGAACATCTCAAGCACGTCAATGAAGTTCGTGCCGTTGACTGGATCACCGCCGATACCAACGCAGGTCGACTGACCAATGTTACGTTGCGTGAGTTGGAATACCGCTTCGTAGGTTAGAGTTCCTGAACGTGAGATCACGCCCACGCGACCTGGCATGTGGATGTGTCCTGGCATAATACCAATTTTGCATTCGCCTGGAGTGATGACGCCTGGGCAGTTCGGACCGATCAAACGGGTCTTAGAACCTTTAAGAGCGTTCTTCACTTTGATCATGTCTTGAACCGGAATACCTTCGGTGATCGCGATCACGAGAGGCATTTCCATTTCGATGCACTCGAGGATTGAATCAGCAGCGAACGGAGGTGGAACGAAAACCATCGCCGCATTGGCACCGGTTTGCTTCACAGCTTCGTAAGCTGTGTTGAAGACGGGAATCCCTTCGTGAGTGATGCCGCCCTTACCAGGGGTCACGCCGCCGACAACTTGCGTGCCGTAATCGCGGCACTGCAAAGAGTGGAATGATCCTTGCTTGCCGGTGAGGCCCAAGGTGATGAGTTTCGTGTTGCGGTTAATGAGAATAGCCATAATTATTTGCCTCCAGCAGCGGCAACGACTTTCTTCGCCGCATCGGCGAGATCGTCAGCAGCGATGATCTTGAGTCCTGACTCGTTCAATAATTTCTTACCAAGAGCAACGTTGGTGCCTTCCAAGCGAACCACCAAGGGCACTTGCACGCCGAGTGACTTAGCAGCAGCGATGACGCCTTCTGCGATGATGTCGCACTTCATGATGCCGCCGAAGATGTTCACCAAGATCGCTTTAACATTCTTGTCTTGAAGAATGATTGAGAAGGCCTTTTCTACAGTTTCTTTGTTCGCGCCGCCGCCCACATCAAGGAAGTTCGCAGGATTACCGCCAAACAATTTGATGATGTCGAGTGTGCCCATGGCAAGGCCAGCGCCGTTGACGAGGCAGCCGATGTTGCCATCGAGCGAGATGTACGAAAGGCCGTACTTCCCAGCTTCGAGTTCCTGCGCGCTTTCTTCCGTCGGATCACGCAACGCTTCGATTTCCGGGTGACGGAAGAGAGCGTTGTCATCAAAGTTGAGTTTTGCATCGAGCGCAATCACGTCGCCTGACTTGGTGGTCACCAAAGGATTGATCTCCGCGATGGAGCAATCGTTCTTCATGAACATCGTGTAAAGACCTTCGAAGAACTTGTTGGCTTTCGTGAGCTGCTCGCCTCTTAAGCCAATTCCAAAGCCAAGTTTGCGGCCAGCTGCTGCGGTGTAACCGGCGGCTGGATCGATGACAGACTTAATGATCTTGTCTGGATTATCGTGAGCGACTTTTTCAATTTCAACGCCACCCTCTGACGATGCCATCATGACGAACTTGCCGATCGACCGATCAAGCACGATACCGACATAGTATTCTTTGTCGATGTCACAACCTTCTTCGATGAGGATCTTCAAAACTTTTTTGCCTTCTGGGCCCGTTTGGTGAGTGACCAAAGTCATTCCCAAAATTTCGCCAGCAAGTTTTTTTACTTCGTCCAAAGACTTCGCGAGCTTGACACCGCCGCCTTTGCCGCGACCGCCAGCATGGATCTGGGCCTTCACAACCCAAATCTTCCCGCCGAGTTTTTCGGCGACTTTAACGGCTTCGTCTGGAGTTGTAGCAACTCCTCCGCGAAGCACGCTGATGCCTTGAGCACGCATAAGCTCTTTGGCCTGATATTCATGAACGTTCATGAGGACTCCTTCGAAAACTTCGCTGGACGATGATGGGTGAAATACCCAATCATTATAGGCATTTCAGAACGACCTGCAATAACTCTTCAAGGTTGGCCCATGGTTAAATATTTCGCACTTCATCCAGCGACTTTCAAACTTGATGGCGGCGCCATGTTTGGAATTATCCCTAAGCCTCTCTGGGAAAAACAAATTCCAGCGGATGAGTTAAATCGTATTCATTTAAGTTTAAGGGTTTTGTGCATCAAGACTGATACACGTGTCATTTTGATTGATACCGGCATTGGCGATTATCACGATGGAAAATTCTCGCAGCGCTTTGCGATAACGGGTTCTTCTGACCCTCTGCTCAATGTGCTGAAGGTTGATCACAACCTGAATCCGGAAGACATCACCGACGTCGTTGTGACTCATTTGCATTTTGATCATGTCGGTGGACTCGGCAACACAAATGGAGATTTTTTATTTCCGAAAGCCCAGCTTCACTTGCATCGCAAGCATTATGAGTACTCTGAAGCACCCACTCAAAGAGACACCGGCTCATTTCAAACTCAGTACTCACATCCCGTGATTAAGAAATTGGATCAACTCAAACGCGTCGTTTGGCATCAGGGCGAAGACGGCACACTACTGGCCGACGGAAACTACCAACTACATTTTAAATGCAGTCATGGGCACACACCATGGCTCATGCATCCTTACGATG
Organism: Chloridella minuta; assembly: GCA_032273045.1. Classification (NCBI taxonomy): domain Eukaryota; class Xanthophyceae; order Mischococcales; family Pleurochloridaceae; genus Chloridella; species Chloridella minuta. Next base: position 2,796 of record JAUKPQ010019358.1, read on the forward strand.
ACAAGGTCATCTATATGGCCGACCTTGTACCTACGGCCGCTCACGTACCGATTCCCTGGGTGATGGGTTATGACATCGCTCCGGGAAGAACAACCATTGATAAAGAACAATTTTATCAATTCATCACGCAGAAAAATCTCGTCATGATTTTTGAACACGACATCAAGCGCTGGGGCGCACGGGTTCAGTTAACGGGACAAGATGCTAAGGTTGCGCAGGAGTTTGCGTCGACGGGTCAACCATCTGAGTTGCTTCCGCTATAGCACGACGAATACTTTCTCTCTCAACAGCGAAGTCTTGCTGAAGTGTACGAAGCCAATCTTGCAGATCGCTGCGGTTGGGAGCATCGGGATTCTTTTGTAGTTTTTCGATCAGCCCCATGCTCAAAAAACCGATACGCTTGGCATGAGCATTGATGAGCGGCTGCCGCCCCATCAGTTCGACTTTTTCAGGAAAATCCTGCGAAGCGAGCGCTGAGAAATCTTCGTCGTTCTTCACCGTGAAATTCGTCAGGAATCCACCAAAGCGCATGGTGTAGCCATCGATCACTCGCTGCATCCGCGGTTTCCACGCCAGCTTGCGATTAAGAAGTTCGTTAAAGCCACTTTCAATCTGCTGCGAGATCGCTGAGAGCGTACGAAGTTTTTCGCCGACATCCCGCCAGGCCTGCAGAGAAAGTTCACGACGTTGTTTCTCCTCGGCTTCTTTTTTCTTCGCCACCATCGCCATGCGGGCCTGCAGCTCATCCGGAGAGCCGTGAAAAATCTCGATATTAAAAGAGAGATTTAAAGTGGGATGGGCCGTCTCCCAAAACCCGAAGAGGCCTTGTGGAGCGCAATCTTGCCTGACAACCGTAAGAAGGTAGCGGCCCGGCATAAGTTTTTGCCCCTCAGAAAAGTTCAGTCGATCAAACATCGCCCAGTGCTGCAGCAAGGGAGCTTCGGTCTGGAAGCTCACCGGTTGACCACCTAAATTGTCTTGAGCCTCGGAACGAAACGTCGCTTGATAGTGACACGCCTGCGTGGTGCCATCGGCGAGCCAAATTTTGCGGTAATCGGCCGCGACCACGACTTCCGGAATTGGCACGGGACGATTAATTTGTTCGAAAGCTGTCCTCATCTTTCGAAAGGCATCGATATTCATATCCGACGGACGAGTCAACTCGGTTTGCGGCTTGAGCGCACTGGTGGCCCACAGCCCTGCACCGAGCATCAAAAGTACTCCCGCGACCAGTGGCCAGCGAGCCGGAGTCGACGGCAGGGCCGGCGGCGTGTCGATGGCAAAATCTTCTTCTTGGGGAGCGGGCCTTACGTAGCGAACGGTTTTTTCTTGTGGCTCTGTGTGAACTTCCCCGCGGTAGGCAGATTGAACGCGGAAAAACGGCAGAGCTTCAGGCCAGCCACGTGCCCACACTAAAGAATCTTTTTTTAACTCCCCAGCCGCCAGTCTCTCTTCTAAAGAACTCAACGAATAAGGCCCTTCGTGAGAATCTTGGCGGATGATAAACCAGACTTTCTCGCCGCGGTCTGGGAGTTCGTCTATACTATTGCTCATGGACCCTATTCTAAATCAAAGCCGGCCACAACGCCTGCAAGAAAGTTTATCCGCTCTCACGGGCAAGGGCACAATCATCGCATTGGCCCCGTCGGACCACGGCGTGCTCCGAAATGGAGGCCGGGCAGGGGCACGTTGGGCCCCCCAGGCCTTGCTCACGGCATGGAAAAAACTCGCCGCGCCTGCGAGCGATACCCGCTTTAGCTATCACTCGGTCACTCATCAGCAGAAAGAAGAGCAAGGTTTTGAAGCAATGCTTGAGCAACAAGCACAAACTCTCCGCTCGCTCTTAGGGACTGGCCCACTGGTTCATCTCGGTGGTGGGCATGATCACATTCTCCCTCTCTTACAGGCTTTAGATGATCGTCCGGTGTGCGTGCTGAACATTGACGCTCACCTCGATACCCGCATGGATCCTGAGCCTCACTCGGGGAACCCGTTTCGCCAGTTCGCCGTCACGGCCAAGTTCCCGCTGCAGCTGCATCAGGTGGGCATCCATCCGTATGCCAACGCTCTTTCGACGCAAACGGAACTTTCGCGTGGAGAGATGCCGATTCTCTGGCGCCGTCAATGTGATGATCCGGCCCATGTCGCAGCTTTCCTCCAGCGCCTCGAGATGTCACTTCCCCACAACGCCCGCGTGGTCTTTAGTCTTGATTGTGATGCATTGATGGCCTCTGACGTAGAAGCCGTCAGTGCGCCCAACCATGACGGTCTTTCTTTACAGTTTGTGCGCCAACTCGCTTTCTTCTACCGCGATCTTTGTCAGCGTCGGGGTCAGGCACCCATCTGGGGAATCTACGAATACAATCCGCTCTACGATACTGTTTCCGGTCGGGGCGCACGGGCCATTGCGGGACTCATGTACGATATGGTTTTTTGAAGGGTGCTTTGAAAAAAGGCGAAAAAAAACCCGATGCGAACACCGGGTTTTTTTCGAGAGACATCGCAAGGGCCTTAAGAATCCTTCTCAGGGCCGCTCACACACACATCTTCTTTGTAGCAAAGCCCGTGCCAACTTCGATTTGGTGTGATGAAAAAAAATCTTATGTAATTACGGCCACAAGACGCAATGCTGCACACGCAATGGATGTCAAAGTTGTGGCAACACCACGTTTCACGAGTCAAAACTTCTACGCCACACCGCACTCATCAGACAAAGACCTGAAAAGACTTTTAATACCTGAGCTAAAACCGCATAATCGTGGACGCTTACTAAATCATCATTAACCAATACTTGCATAAGGAGTATTTCATGATCCGTTCTTCTCTTCTCGCTCTCGTAGCGGCATCTCTCATGGCAGTCGGCTGCGCTTCTAAGAAGCCAGGCAACAATCCAGACGGCCTCACTGCAAACGGCGGCAACAACACTGGTCTTTCTCTTGAACTCAAAGGCGACTCTGATTCAGGCACGGCCGGCGGCTTGCAAACTGTTTACTTCGGTTTCGACTCATCGACTTTGGGCTCAGACGCTCAAACAGCTTTGAAAGCGAACGCTGAATTCTTGAAAACCAACGCTACTGTTGACGTGCAGATCGAAGGTCACGCTGATGAGCGCGGCGGCATCCAGTACAACTTGGCCCTCGGCGAGAAACGTGCGAAAGCCGTTCGCGAGTACTTGGTGGCTTTGGGCGTAGCTCAGAAGCGCATCGGTGTTGTTTCTTACGGCAAAGAAAAGCCAGTAGCTTTCGGTCACGATGAAGGCGCATGGGAGAAAAACCGTCGCGCGAACTTCGTCGTCACTGCGAAGTAATGCGTCTACTCTCGTTCTTTTTACTTTTCGTCTTAGGCGCGTGTGGTTTAACTACCGCACGCCCAAAGATGGAAATGAGTCTCTCGCAAGCAGCCTTTCTGGCTGCTAAAGAAGCCGGGGCCGACTCTCTCTCTCCCACCATGTATCGCAAAGCAGAAGAATACTATTTGAAGGCGAAATCAGCCTACAAGCGTAAGTACTTCAACAAGGCCCAGCAGTACGCCATCTTGTCTAAGCAGTACTCTGAGAAAGCAGAATACGAAGCTGTCCGTAAGAAAGCTCTCGAAGGCACTCCCCCGTAATTGCCCAACGCTCCTCGAAGACATAGAATCTAGCCATATTCCCTTAAGGAGATGGCCATGAAATCAATCCTCGTTCTCGCTTTTTTGCTGACTCTCACTAGCTGTTTAAAAACGGCCGAGCAAGTTCGTCGCGAACAGCGCGTGGACACCATGTCTCAGCAACTTTCTGATTCGCAGAACATCGTCGCTGACCTCACGGTCATGTTGAAAAACCTCCAAAGCCAAATCGACACTCTCAGCGGCAAAGTTGAAGAGCTGCAAAAAAACCAACAACAACTCCAAGGCGCTGACCTCAAGGGCATGACGGAAAGTCTCAATGTCATGAAGACGCAACTTGATACCGTCCAGAAAAGCCAAGAGGCTCAAAGCGAAGAACTCAAACTTCAGCGTGGCTTCATCGAGAAGGTCACAGAAAAGCTCGGCAACTTAAATAAATCAACCAGCGCCGGCCCAAAGAAAGGACCGAAAGACGAAATCGCGGAGGCCCGTAAACTCATCGGTCGTCGCAAGCTTTCCGATGCGCGCTCGATCCTCGAAGGGATGATCAACGATGCCAATGTGTCACCTGGTGATATGAACAAGGTTCTTCACGGTCTCGGCGAAATTGAGTTCGCGCAAAAAAACTGGGAAAAATCACTCGTTTTCTTTAGCAAGATCTACACCAAGTATCCGAAGTCATCTCTCGCGCCCTCAAGCCTTTTGCACATCGGCCGCGCGCTGAAAAACCTGGGCAAGACTGATGAAGCTTCACAGGCGCTCCAAGAACTTCGTACTCAGTATCCAGGTTCAGCAGCTGCGAAAGAGGCCCGTCAGTGAAAAACCGCATCTGGACTCTCCTTGCAATACTCTTGTGGGTCGCCGCCTGTGCACGGATGGTGAGCAGTCTAGATGATCGTTACTATGAAGAAGTCACGCCAAAAACCGGCGTAACCGAAGCCAGCATACTCTTCTCACACAACATCAACGGCGAAACTCAGCCGTGCGGTTGTAATAAATTTCCGCTCGGTGGCCTTGAGCAAACCGCAGGTCATTTTCACCAAGTGCAAAATGCCATGCCAGTCATCTACGTCGATACCGGTGATCTCTTCTTTCCTTCGCCGATCTTGCCGGCGAACATCCTCGGCTCACACACTTTCACGGCCAATAAATTGATTGAAGCTGTCGAGCACCTCGGACTCAAGTTCTACGTCCCAGGCGATCAAGACTTTGCCCTCGGCATCGATTGGCTTGCGGAGCTTTCGAAGAAAGCGAAGTTCACATTCCTCATGGCCAACTTGCGTGACGGAAGTGTGTTCAAGAGCAAAAAATGGGCACGCATCGTGGTCGGCGAGAAGAAACTCCTCTTCATCGGCGTACTCGATCCTGAATTATTACAATCAAATCAAGCTTCGCTTTTTTCTTCACCAGAGGTGGCCATCGAAGAAGCGCTCAAAGAAGCTGATCCCGATAGCGACGAACTCGTCATCCTTCTTTCTCACTCGGGCATGGATAAAGACCGCCGTTATGCCCAGCTCTTTCCACGTTTGAACTGGATCATCGGTGGACACACGCAAAGTTTCACTCAACGCCCGATTGATGAGGGTCAAACTCAACTCGTGCAAGTGTTGTCACGCAACCACTACATTGGACAAATCAAGTTCGGCATTGGTGCCAAAGACTCGCAAGTGAAGTTTGGTTTGCTAGAAACCAGAGAAGAGTTTTCTAAAGTCGTCGAACCGAACCCAATGACACCGCTCATGCAAAGTTGGCGCACGGGTGTCGCTGCTGAGCAGGCCAAAGAACAATCGCTTATCTCAAGCTCTCAGCTAGCTCAAGATCCGTTGCCGACCTTCAACTCTTGTCTTGAGTGTCACCAAAAACAGACCGCTTTCTGGCAAGGCACTGCTCACGCCAATGCGTGGCACACACTCGCTGCCAAAGGTTCTGATAACGACGCCAGCTGCGTGGGTTGTCACTCGGTGGGCTGGCAATCCAAGCAAGGTTTCATGAGCACGCCTGAGCGTGTGCGTTTTGAAAGAAACCACGACGCCACGAAACTTGCGGCCTACAGCAAAGATCTCGCTGCCAACTACGCGGGCGTGAAATCCATCCGCGCTCTCTCGGCGGCCCAGCGGAAGCAGTTAGCCAAGGGACAGATGAAGCTCATCACAAAACATAAAGTCAGCCACGACTACGGCAACGTTCAGTGCTTGAACTGCCATGATAAAAATCGTGACCATCCATTTGATGGCAGCTTGCAAAACTCGGGCGCGGACATGAGTGTCAAATGCATTCAGTGCCACACGGCTGACCAGTCACCGGAATGGTACAAGAATGGCCAGCCGAACAAAGCGGTTGTCGCTCAACGCATGAAAGCGGTGGCGTGCCCATCAGGGAAGTAAGCGTGCCTCGTCTCGTTCTCGGCATCGAAACCAGCTGCGACGATACATCCGTCGCTGTGCTCTCGGGTGATGAGCACAACTCCACCGTGGTTTCGCTTGTGTCACTCACATCGGAAACCATGCTCGCGAAATGGGGGGGCGTCGTTCCTGAAATCGCTGCCCGTGAGCACGTCAAAGCCATCGCTCCTTTGGTGCAAGTGGCACTCGGTGAAGCCAAGATTAACATCAGCGACATTACTGACATCGCCGTAACAAGTGCACCCGGCTTGATCGGTGCTTTGCTCACAGGGCTGCACGCCGCCAAGACCCTGGCGTGGTTACATGAACTTCCCGTCACGCCTGTGCCGCATTTGTGGGCCCACCTGGAAGCCATTCATCTCTCAAAAAAAGTTTCTTATCCGTACTTGGGCTTACTCGTAAGTGGCGGTCACACACTTATTCTCAAGGCCACCTCGGCTTCTGAATTTGAAGTGCTCGGACAAACGCTCGACGATGCCGCCGGCGAAGCCTTTGATAAAGGCGGCAAGATCATGGGGCTGGGCTACCCTGCTGGTCGCAAGATTGATGACCTTGCCAAGCAGGGCAACGCCGATCGGTATAGTTTTCCCGTGAGTCTATTAAAAGATCGCCCAGGTAAAATGTCATTCTCTGGAATCAAGACGTCGATTCGTGTGTTCATGGAAAAAAATCCAACGGCACCGTTGCCCGATGTGTGCGCTTCGTACCAGCATGCCATCGTGCAAACGCTGGCGATCAAGGTGCAAGAAGTCCGCAAACTCCATCAGCTTGGAGATTTGCCGATTGTGGTTGGTGGTGGCGTGGCCTGCAACTCGGCTTTGCGCGAAACCTTCACGCGCAAATTCCCCGAGGTCCATTTTGTGGAACCGAAATTCTGCACCGACAATGCCGCCATGATTGCTCACTGGGCACTTCGCAACCCGACGGCGATGGTGGCATTTCCTGCGTGCCTCTCTCTCGATGCGAAAAGTCGCATGATTGAAAAACCGGTGCCACACGCATGAGTCGCTTCCCCACCGCCGACAAACGTTTCGGCCAACACTTCCTCCACTCCCCTCACGTGATCAAAGCGATCACGACCGATTTGCCTGCGGGCTGTGATGCGATTATTGAAGTAGGCCCAGGCCCTGCGGTCCTTACACCTTCGCTCAAAGAACACGGACTCCCGATCTATGCGTTTGAGATGGACAAACGTTTCACTGAAATCCTCACGGAGGTCGTTGGTGAAAAGAATCTGATCTTGGGAGATGCCCTCGAGATTGATTTCGAAGCCTTCCTCCAAGAACGCGGTCACAAGAATGTGTGGCTGGTGTCGAACCTTCCCTACAACGTCTCGGTGCCGTTAACGCTCGCATTCATGCGTGCGCCGCGGTTGCAGCGGATGACTTTGATGTACCAGAAAGAAGTGGCAGAAAAATTTCTTCCACGCTCAGGCAAGAACACCATGAGTTCATTGCATGCACTCGCGGGCATGTTCTTTAAGGTGTCACGCGTGGTGGATGTTCCGCCTGGGGCCTTCCAGCCACCACCCAAAGTCATGAGTCAGGTGATTCGTTTTGATCGTCTCGCGAATCCGCACACGGATTTAAAAGACTGGGATCAGTTGGAAATTTTCATGCGGGCGGTTTTTCAAAATCGTCGCAAGCAACTGCGCGGCCTCATTAAAGACCGTATTCCTGGCGAAGTCCTGGATGAGTTCTTTCGCGCTCAGCAGATTCCCGAAGGTGTCCGTGCTGAAGCCCTGGAGCTTGAGCAGGTCATCGCACTGTGGCGACTGGACCAGCGCCACCACATAGTTTAAAGTCACAGCTCCATGGGCATCAAAATCATCGTTAAGAACAACCGGGCCGGATACGATTTCTTCCTCGAAGAGAAGTATGAAGCCGGCGTAGTGCTTAAAGGCACAGAGGTGAAGAGCCTCAGAGACGGGAAGGCCATCCTCACAGAGGCCTTTGTGACAATTGATAGCAAGGGTGAGGCGTGGCTGCATAACTTGGTCATTGCCCACTACACCCACGGAAATATCAATAATCACGAAGAGGGCCGTAAGCGGAAGCTCTTGATGCATCGCACCGAAATCGATGCCATCAACAAGCGTATGGCGCAGAAAGGCCTCACGCTCATTCCGACAGCGCTGTATTTCAAAGAGTCCCGCGTGAAATGCGAAATCGCCTTAGCTAAAGGCAAAAAACTCTATGATAAACGCGACGCAGCTGCTAAAAAAGATCAAGACCGCAAGCTAAGACAGGGAAATTACGAATAACGCCATGACGACAACTCATGATCACGACATTCAACCACTTCGCACGCTGACTCGACTGAGTGAGCCACGAGTTTTTACTCACGAAGAAGCTCTCGAGCTTATGCCACTTTTGATGGTCATCACGGCGCGCACGAAGAAAGAGATCAACAATCTTAACGCGCAACTCGCGTACTTCAAGAACCGTCAAGACAAGACCACTGAACTGCAAGATCGCATCAACGCCAGCATGCAAACCTGGTCTGAGAAGATCCGCCGCTTGGGCGCGATTCCAGTTTCATTGTGTAAGGTGAAAATCCCAGGCGAGAATGGTCAATACTATTGGGAATATCCCGAAGCGAAATTGTACTTACATTAGATAGCCACTGACTCCCGTCACCACATTTTTACAGCCAATCACCGTCAGCAAAACCTTCAGCGCAATATCCAGCTGTCGATCCGTGATGTGTTTGCCCACCGGACGCGAGAGATAAATCCCAAACACTGCCGCAATGATCATGAGCACCATCTCCACGCCATACTTCTCAAGATCAAGCCCAACGACGCCGGCATAACTACCGATCCGCGCAAGATGAAGAATCAACTGACAGGCACTCTTGGTGGACACCATCTGATCGCGCTTGATGTTGAGCTTATCGAAGAACGGATTGAGCAAAGGGCCCACCACGCCGGCCAGCATGCTGAAAAATCCTGATAGCAACCCCAGCCAGATGAAACCATTTTTGGTGAATGTTCCGCCGAAGCGCTTCGGCATGGGCAACCACACCACCACGAGAATCAAAGCACCCAGAGATGCTTCCACCAGATGCAGATTGAGATGATTAAAGAGTAACCCACCGATGAAAGCACCCGGGATGAGCAAAAGTGTATAGCGCCACACCACATCCCAATGCACGCTCTTCCACCAGAACAGCACGCGTGTGCCATTGGACACACTCTGCACTACTCCGTGCATCGCCAATGATTCCGCAGTGGGAAAGAACATCATCAATCCACCCAAGATCACAGCACCGCCCGCTAAACCGGTGAGTCCTGAGAGCAGTGAACCGAGTGTGGTAACAATGAAGAGCAGAATCAGCACTACCACTGACGGTAGGCCCGGTAGAGATTCTCTTTGGCCTGCACGAACTTGTACGACAAGCGCAGCTCGTAGTTCAGCAAGCGAGCGACTTTGTAGTACTTATCAAAGTGCTGTTGAAAATCCTGCATGAGTACGTCGGCAATTTTGGGATCGGTGATCGACTTGCGATGACCTTTCCCCAGCTGGGAGCCGATGGAGTAGGCCACATCCCGTTGATCGTCGACGTCCAAAAACTTTTTCACCTTGGTGGCGAAGCTCGGAATCTGGCGGCCCCAGAATTGTTTGTCGCCCATGGTGGCATGGCCCAGGCGTTGTTCCATGCCGTCGGCGTAAACTTTGGAGGCTTCGATCATGCGCACGCCATGGTGGGCCCATGGAGAAGTGAAGAAACGTGTGTCGCGCTCAATGTACACTTCTTTCAGATCAAAGAGGATCGCATCGTGAAGCGCATCGGGATTTTTTGGCAGCAAGGAATAAATGAAATGCTTTTTCCCTAACGTGCCCGGCGTGGCGCCGACCTCATCCATATAAAATTCATCCAACAGATGAAGCTCGTTGCGAGAAGCGAGAAAACGCTTCAAGAGTGTACGAGTGAAATCACTGCGCCGATCCAACGGGAACTGGCGCATTTTCCCGGCCCACTTACGGTTCGAGGCAAGGTAGGCACGCGTGTTGGTTTGCCATTTTTCAGGCTTGGCGTTTTTCAGTAGGCGGATCTGCTTAAAGGGAATGTCCGGACGCAAAAAGTGGGTGTAGTAACCCTCGATGAAATAATCCACCACACTGCGATTTAAGAACCCTTCGTCCTCATCACGGCGCAACGAAAGCGACGCCAGAAAGCGGATGATGTCCCAGCAGTAAGGCCCCATGCGGGAGCGATCGAAATCCAAGAGGGCCGAGCCACGGAAAGTGTGCACGTAATTATCGAGATGGGGATTGCCGTGGATGAGCACGCGTGGAACCAGACGCAGATCAATGATCTTCTCTAGTCGGGCCTGCATGAGAGGGCCCATCATACGGAAAAAGAGAATACGGTCTAGTTTTTCGCCTTCAGAACCTAAGGCAGCGCGACGTTTTTGGAAGGCCATGGAGCGTTTGAGATATTCTTCCATGCTTCATTATGGCCTGAAATCTAGGATTGCGCCATAATCGGCCTATGAAAACTCGTCTCATTAACTGGGCCCGCTCACTCCCCTTGCAGCGTCTGCTGTGGACGAGTGCCGCTAGCGCCTGGATCTTGGACATCCTCAGCTCCATGTATTTTGTGCGCTACTGGGATGTGAAGAACACCGGCGAGCGGATGTGGTCCATGGCCATGGCACTCCAAGGCCAGGACTGGTACGCCCTTGATCCCGAGTACCGCCAACAGCTCACCACTGTGGTGGCCATGAGTGCCGGCATGATGCTCTTAGGACTCGTGCTGGTGAACACCGTCTTCTATCTCTACCTGGGTTTTCGTAAGCGTTGGTCGTGGCAGTATGTGCTGACCTACACCCTCTCCGCTGCGGCGATGGGGCTGATGACGCTCTTTGAAGGCGTACGCGTCGGTGTCTTTTGGGACATCTTTAATATCCTCAGTATCCCGGCCTATCTCTTTCTGGGTTTTATCGTGTGGGCACGCAAATCCGAATGCGCTGATAAAGGCTTTCGTTTTAAGAGCGCTCAAAATCCGGAATAACAAAGTTTCCGCCGTCGGTGTTGCCCCAATCTGGAATCGAACGCAACTTATCCATTAAGACACCTTGGCCTGCCAGGGCGAGCAAGAATGAATCGAAGGCCTTGGGGTTTTTCACCAACATCTCAAAATCGTGGTCGTAGATGAAGAGCTGTAGCTTCTCTTCAATCCCGCGAATGAGTGTCTCGCGCGCCATGCTCTGCAGATCGAGGTCAAACAATTGCAAGAGTTGAAACTTCCCTACGAGGCGCGCACGGTAGAGTTCTAGCAGAACAATTTGAATGCTCGATTCGTGGAGCTGCAAGTCCTGGGGAAAGTGGCGGATGAGATACTTCAGCCGCGCGAGCAGCATCACCGACACATGCCCATAGGAGTCGTAACTGGTTTTAAATATCGACAGGAGCTGGTCGTAGTAGTTTTTCCAGATCCAGAAATCGATCGGACGGTGCCAGTACGGCACGAAGCCTTTGCGCAGCTTGCGTTTGAAAGAGCGCGAGAGGATGTGCTCATCGGCCGTCTTGTGGAGGATATCGCGGGCCCAATCCGTTTCTTCGGCGGCATTGCGGGTTTGTTCGTAGCGCTTCGGGTTCTCGCGCTCCATGCGGGCGTCTTCATCTAAGAGGGCCGCCATTTCTTTGCGCACTTCCATGACAGGTGTCTGGGGGCAGATATTGGCGCCCGGGCACTTGAGCTGGCAGGTTTCACAGAGAGGACGCGAGAGCGGAAAATCCACCACGATTTTTTGCAGGCCGTACTGCTCGATCCACGCCGTGATGATTTCATCGCGGTCCTGGATCTCCTCGTCTTTCACTTGATGCAGAGACTTCAAAAACCAGCGCCCACGCTCAGGGTAATGCTCGAGGAGGCAGAAGAAGAAGTTCTCTCGCCGACCGCCGCCTAAAGATAACCCAGCGACGTTGGCGTTCGTTTTCATGTGAGCGGTGCCTCGACCTTAAAGTCTAAGCGGCGCATGTTGCACTTCAAGATCAGCGCATCCAAAACATCCAGCGGCATGCCGTGATGAATGAGGATGAAGCAACCACCGCCGCCGGCGCCGCACATTTTCAACCCCACCGGATGTCCCTGCGCCCGCAAGGCCGAGGCGAGATCGCGGATTTTATCCGTGGTGATGTTCGGAAAAAGTTTCTCGCGCTCTTCGCCCTCGAGGCCGATGAGTTCGAGCATCTTCTTCCAGTCTTTCTTGAGAATCGCTTGGCGAGTCTCGGTGGATATCTTCGCGATGGCCGCGAGTCCTTCGACGACTTCGATCCGCTTATCAAAGAATCCTTTATACACTTCCCAGTTGTTGATGCCGGAGGCGCGACTTTGGCCCGAATAAACCAAGGCGACGTTTTCTTCTAAAGCTTTTTTGAGTTCAGAAGAATAGAGCTGCTCAATCAAGATATCGCCTTCGATACCTTTGAGAGCAAGCACACCACCAACCAGCGCAGGGAAATAGTCTTGGTAACCGGCCACACCTTGATTCAGGATGCGCGACTCCACACCCTTCACCCGGCGCACGGCCTCTTTGACATCAAAACTTCTGTCGGTGAATTTGCAGAGAGCTTTGTAGAGCGTCACGCCCATGGCCGACGAACCACCGAGGCCAGAGCCCGCCGGAGCACCACTCATGAGTTCAACTTTCAAGTTTGACGTAAGGCCGAAGAGTTTCAAGATTTGTAGTACGAAAGTCATTTCTTCAAAGCGGCGCGAGTACAGCACCTGCTCATCCGATAGTTCCGTTTGTTCGTATTTGTAAGTCTTGTTGTAATCGCTGGAAACGATCTCGACACCGTTGAAGTTCGTCTTCTCGAGGATCACCTGTGCCTTCAGACCGGTAGCGACGTTGAGCGTCCACACGTCTTTTAGAATCAAGTTGATCGGTTCGATGTCGAGTGTTCCGCCGACGAGGTCGACGCGAACAGAGCCCGCTTCAGTTACCCGCATTGAGAACTCCGATATAAGGGAGCTCCCGGTAGCGGCCGGCGTAGTCAAGGCCGTAGCCGATGACGAACTTGTCTTCGATCTCGAAGCCCAAGTAATCGATCTTCACTTTGTGCTTCAGCTTTGAAGGCTTGTAGAGCAGAGACGCGAGACGAACATCTTTCGGGCCACGCAACGCGAGCATGGCCATCAACGTCTTGATGGTGAGGCCGGTGTCGACGATGTCTTCGACGATCAAAACGTTTTTACCTTCAACGTTACAAGTGACGTCCATGTCCAAGCGCACATTGCCTGAGCTCTGCGTGCCTTCGCCGTAGCTTGAAAGCGAAATGAATTCGAGCGTCATGGGGCGGTTTATTTTTTTGATGAGGTCAGAGCAGAAAATGAAGGCGCCTTTCAGCACACAGATGACGACGAGTTCTTCTCCGTCAAAATCACGAGTGATGGCCTGCCCTAGGGCTTCAATGCGAAGTGCGATCTCTTCCTCAGAAATCATGACTTCCGGCGTGTACATTTCCATAGATTCTCCGATGCTAGCTATTCTAAAAAGCTAGCATGGAGGACGAGAGCCGTCAGTGACTGAGTTGCTCTGTGGCGCGACGTTTTTCCTCTTCGAGAGGCAAAAGCGCCTGTTCCTCAACCTCGTCGAGCTGGTAATGGCCGCGACAACGCGCCTCGTAGGCGTCGGTTTCGCCCAAAAGCACCTGTTCTTTGCTCTTAGATAGGCGCTGAGAACGAACGGCGTGAGAGCCACAAACCGTGCAGACGGCGTGGATCTTGGTCACTTCGTCAGCGATGGCGAGCAACTGAGGCATCGGGCCGAAAGGCTGGGCACGGTAATCCAGATCGAGACCAGCGCAAATCACGCGGCAGCCGCGGGCGGCGAGCTTGGTGACCACAGAAACGATTTTCTCGTCGAAGAATTGAATTTCATCAATCGCCACGACGCGTGTTGAGTCCTTGAGACGCATAAGGATGTCCACCGATCCGTCCACTGGTTCGGCTTTCATCGCTTGAGAAGAGTGGCTGACCACTTCCTCTTCGGCGTAACGAGTATCCATAGCAGGTTTGAAAATTTGAACGCGTTGCTTGGCGATCTGAGCGCGTTTTACGCGACGGATAAGCTCTTCGGTTTTACCGGAGAACATAGGGCCGCAAACGACTTCAACTGAACCAGAAAATTGCTGCATCATGCGGAGGTATCCTTCCCACGTTAGATGTTGTGTGTGTGTGCAATTGAGAGTTTCAAGAATGGGTTAAGATGACAATTCCAGTCTGAGAAACTGTTTTTGCAACCCCTTGAAGGCCCGTGGCCGCAAGTAAATGTAGGCCGGACTAGGCTACAATTAAATAAAATATTGCGAGAGAAAACACGCTAATGCTCATCAGCATAAGGACGGTAGGTGTAATCAAAATTACTATAGAGAGAAGACGGGTCGCCTGAAGATGATGCCGGCAACCGACGTACAAAAGATAAACCCAAGCGATCTGCTGAAAGACCACGCCAATAATCGGTAGCACTAAAAAGAAGTGTGAACTCAGCGCCACCGTGGTGATGTCACGAGCGATGTCATCGTGATCGCCTTCCACCTGCAGCCAGCGCGCATATTGGCGCAGGATGAAATTCCAAAACTCCGTCACAACTAAAGTGATGATCGGAAAAAAGACGAGGTCTAAAGCGGTAGTGAAAAGCAGAACGTAGTACGGAAAGAGCCCGTCTTGCACGTCGACGAAAGAATAGAAAAAATTGTCTTCATTCTGATAGTGCAAAAAAAGCTGCACCATGAAGTTCGCCATCAAGATACGCACGATGCCCTGAACAACCGCAAACATCCACGAGACGCTAAGCTGGCCGGTTAACTCAGGCTGCACGAGTTCATGTTCACCATCGGGATAGGGAGAGGTTCCGTAGCGTAACCAATCCAGCATGGTGCGCGGGCGCAACAAGCAGAGAGCGTATGAATGAAGGTACGGCAGCAGGGTGTTCATCATTTAGCGCCTAGAGTAGCAAAATCCATCTGAGACTCCAAGGGGACACTCCACATCCACGACAGTCCATTTTCGCAATCGAGGATATTCCACGCCTTGTCCAAGCGACGGAAGCCATAGTGGAGTGATCCGATTCGCACTTCAAACCGACTTTGTTTCTCGAGCAACTGGCAATCCTCTTCATTCATAAGTGTCAGTTGATTAAAGGTCTGCTCACTTTGCAAAAACTGCTGCACGACCTTGCTCTCGGCCACGAGCTTGCCTGCGACGTGGAACGTCGCTGTCTCTTTGTTGGGGTTAAAGGTCATCTGAAACATCTTATCCATCAAGCGCTCGGGAAAAAATTTCAGGAGCGTGCTGCTCGGTTCATCCAGCGGATAGGCCTTGCCTAGTTGAGGAACCCACACATAAACCAAGTCTAAACTCTTGTGCTGATAGAATTCCCAAACGGACTTCGAACCGTCGCTCTGAATAAAAGTCCACGGCTCCAATAAACTGATGCCGGTGGGTTTTTGAGTCATGATGGGGCCCTTCACGTTCAAGGACTGGAGTCCCGCCGAGAAGGCTTTCATTACGACAAGACCCCACGGGCGATCTTTCAATGAATTACCATCCAGCATCAGCTCGCCTTTCTCCCAATGAGAAAAACCTGCCATACGAACCAAGGGCAGGAGGCGCTCCTCACGCCAACGATCTTCTGGGTACAACAGAAGATCTCGTAGGCGTTGATACTTTTCCTGGAGAAGAACTTTCTCATCATCGGCCACGGCCATGGATCCCATGTCGTAGAGATCGACCACATAAACATCCGGATCGCCAGGAACACTGAGGTAGAAACTATCGTTCGACGGCGCGATGTCACCAAACTCAAAAACTTGGTCATCAATCGTGAACCGGATCTCTTGGGTGAAGAAATCTTTTTTTACCGGAGGCTTAGGAATCACGCGAGCGATGTGGATCGCTTCCATAGACTTGTGCCACTCATCCAGCACTTCGGCTCGTGCCACTTCGCCGGCGCCCGTGAGCCAGACACCGTCTTTCGAGTAGAGCTCGGCCATGGGCAGTTCAATCCTCTGCGGGTTCTTGAGGGCGTCGACGAGAAGTTCTTCTAAGCGCGACTTACTGGATAAAACTCCGCTCTCGGTGAGGATCCACGTGAGACCTAGCAGTGAAGCCAATAGCGCAAGCAGCAGAAGATTTTTTTTCATAGGCGACGGCGGCGACGGAAGACCAGCAGCGCCAGTAAGAACGCCACGACGGGAACTGCGATGACAGTAATTAAGAAAACGAAACGTAAATGCTGCGCACTCAAGACCACCGGTTCATGAGACAACCCAGGGCGATTCAAACTCACCAGACCTTCGTCATGGGAGAGCCACCCCACCACATTGAGCAAGAGGTTCATGTTGGCCGTTTGGTTTTGGTAAGCGTTTCGCGTGAAGACGTCGTTCCCAATCACACCGACTCGAGTGTCCTGCGCGCCGCCGATTTCGGGAACGCGCTCGGCGACGGTCAGGATCGACACAGGTCCCTTGATGTCTTTTCCGTCCGTGAAATTGGCCTTGCCGTTGGTGACACCTTGCAAATCCTGTTCCCCCCAACTACCCGGGAAATCGGAGGTGAACGTGAGCGGAGTCACTGCGACGCCTTGATAGAGAGACTTGGTCACGCCCACCGATGAGCTCAGCGGAAAAAGCGTGCGCGAGGTATAGCCACGCGTGACGGGATGGTTGGGTGCGTACTTTGACACCAACGGGATGGTCGCCTCTTGCGTTTCAACTGACGAGAGACTATCGACAACGAGATCGTTGCGAGCGTCGATGCCCCACATGGCCGCGAGGGTTCTGAGTTCTTTGAGATTGTCTTGTTGGAAGCTCGGTGAGTAGAGCCACAGCAAACTGCCACCCTTCTCAAGATAGCGCTGCAGGCGTTGAATTTCTTGTGGCAAGAATCCGCTGGTAGCTCCCCAGATGATAACCACATCCGCATCCACCGGAACATCTGTGGCGGTTTGTAGATCGAGCCGCAGGGCCTGGTAGTTCTGGCGTTTAAGATGTTCGCAGAACGCGGAAATTCCTTCGGGAGCTGTGACGTCGCAGCCCGCTTCGTTGTGGCCCCAGGTGAAATAGACTCGCACTAAGCGTTCGCGCACCATTTTTAAAAGGGCGTTGGTGACGGTGAGTTCATCTTGCAGCAAGAAGCTCACGCGCTTCCCACCGGCTTCCACGACCACTGTGCCGACATCTTGCACACCCGCATTGCGTGCTTCTTGGGGGCGGGTTTCCGGATCCACAGCTGTGAGGATGATATCTTTGCGCTCTTCGCGATACAGCTTCAAGAGCGCCATGGCGCGCGGCCATTCCTGGCGACGAGCGTAGAGAGTGATTTTAGTATCTTTGGGGAGATCGGCAAGAATGCGCTGACTTTGTGCTGACAAAGTATTCAGCGCGCGCTCGGAGAAATCTTTTTGCAGCGGGAACTTCCACGCGAGGTAGCACACCAACCCCACGATGGCGCTGTAGAGAGCGAAGCGTGACAGATGAATGAACGTGTTGCGGCCGTGACGGCTCATGAGCCATACCAGCAAACCTGTGCGACGAGGATAGAAAAGAATTCCTCCCAAAAGGATCGTGAAGACCGTGACACTGATGTTGAGCACGGTTTGCTCCGTGGCGACAAACCACAGCGCCAGCGAGCACAGCACGAGGAGCGCTTCAACGATAACCCAAATGCCAAACCACCAACTTTTCATATTACCAATTCCTGCTGCCGAGGACCTGCACACTGCAGCCCAAGGACAACCCGATAAAACCAGCGTAATAAGCGAGATCTGAAGTAGAGAGCACACCTTTCACTAACGTCTCAAAATGCCCGGTGACGGAAATCCAGCGCAGCAGTTCGCCCACCATGAAATTGTCGGTGGTTTGCGCGATCCAGCTCAGGAGCCACGTCGCCATGATGAAAATAAAACCTAGCAAAGCGGCGACCACTTGATTCTCTGTGAGACTCGAAGCGAAGAGCCCGAGCGCCACGTAACAAGCGGCATTGCAGATCAAACCTAAGTAGCAACCAAGGAGTACCGTCTGATCCGGCACACCGGCCCAGAAAAGCACCACGGGAAAAAGCAGCGTCGGCACCAACAGCACCACGGTGAAAATCCAAGTGGCCAGGAACTTTCCGACGACGATTTGAGTGTCGGTGATCGGTGCCGCCAACAGCAAATCCAATGTCCCTTGACGTTTTTCTTCGGAGATCAAGCGCATGGTAAGCGGTGGAATAAAAAACAGCAGGAAGAAATTGATGTTGGCATACAAACGCATGACCACTTCTTCCAGGAAGTTGATCTGCGACTGCATGTCGGCGGGAACAGCTTGGATGTTATCCGCGTAGCCAACCAGCAGGTTAAAAAAAGTCCAACCGGTGAGCAATGAAAAGAGACCAATAAGAGTCCAGGCCAAGGGTGAGCGCCACAGCTGTGCCATCTCTCGGCGGGCCATCACGATAATCATGCCTCACCTCTATGGCGTGTCACTTGTAGGAAGATCTTTTCCAACTCAGGGCCTTTTTGTTCGAGACCTAAAATATCGAGCTCAGCGGCGACCATGGCACGCACCAGTTCAGCGCGTACATCGTCTTTAGTGTTCAGCAGAATGCTGAGTTGAGATTTCTTCACTTCCAGAGAAGCTACGTAAGGAAGCCTGCGCAGCTTAGCCGCTTGCTCGTCCGAGCAACCGGCGACTTCAACCTGCACCAGCGCTTGTCCGGCGAACTGTTGACGAACTTCGCTCAGCAACCCGTGGGCCATCAACTGCCCATGGGCAATAATAGAAATGGTGTCACACACCTCTTCTACCTCGTGTAGAAGATGGCTGGAAAAAATCACAGTCTTATCTTTTTTGAGACTCTTGATGAGCGCGCGCACTTCCACCACAGATTCAGGATCAAGTCCTGCTGTGGGTTCATCGAGCACCACGAGACGTGGGTCATGCACCAAGGCCTGAGCAATCCCCACACGCTGACGGTAGCCTTTGGAGAGATTGCCGATCAAGCGATGCGCGACGTGCGTGGTGTTGGTCAAGCTCAACACACGATCAACCGAATCTTTGATGGCTTTCACTTGATGCAAACGCGCTGAGAACATCAGGTATTCATGCACTGTCATGTCACGGTAAAGTGGTGGGTTTTCCGGCAGGAGTCCGACACGGCTTTTAACCTCAAAAGGCTGCTCGACGGGATCAAATCCTTCCACCAGCACCCGCCCAGAAGTCGGACGCAAGAGACCGCACATCATTCGGAGCGATGTTGATTTCCCCGCTCCGTTCGGGCCAAGAAAACCGTGAACCACACCGCTGTTGATGGTGAAGTCCAAACTCTGAACCGCCGTTACCCCAGGGTAATCTTTGTGGAGCTTTTCTGCTTTGAGCGCCCATGGGGTCGCGTCATGACCGAGCATCTTGGTCTCCTACTGCTTGGTTGTTGCCCTCAGTGAGATAAACAGTGAAAATACTGAAAGTAAGCTTAATACCTTCCGAAAAGCGAAGCATGTCCATTGTAGATACTTTCAAGTCAAGAATTCAAGGGATGACCTCTGTGGTTTTCACCACACACGTGATTCCTGATGCCGATGGCATTGGTAGTGAAATAAGTCTGTGCATGGCGCTGCGCTCGATGGGCATCAAAGCTGTGTGCGTGAATGACGAACCTCTTCCTCAGCGCTATCGCTACATGGACCCAGATCATGTGGTGCTCGGCTCAAATGAATTTGAACCGCAAGTGTTTGGCCCCGTCGATCTTTGGATCGTCGTAGATACCAACACCGTCGATCGCGTGTGCCCGGTGCTTCAACCCATCATTCGTAAGAATGGTAATGTGCTGTTCATCGATCACCACCCTGCTCCACACCTCGAAGGCCAAAAAGTCCATTGCGTCGACACCAGTGCCGCAGCGACAGGCCAGTTGGTCGGTCACATCATCGAAGGTTTGGGGATTCCGTTCAATCGGAAGCTCGCCCTTCCCCTCTACACCGCCATCATCATCGATACCAGCTCCTTCCGTTACCCCAGCGTCTCCGCGGCCACCCATCACCTCATCGGTGATTTGATGGCGACCGGGATCACGCCCGGAGAAGCTTACAACGGCATCTATGGCGCAAAGAAGATCGAGCACATGCATTTGCTCGGCACGATTCTTTCCACCGCTCAATCAACCAAGAACGGCGACATCGCGTGGATTCATCTTTCAAAAAATTTGATCAAGCGCTTCGAATCCGACGTGGAAGACACCCACGCGTTCATCAACCATCTGTTGATTCTTGATAACATCAAAGTCGCCTGCATGTTCCGCGACGACGGCGATGCTCTGAAAGTGAGCCTCCGTTCGAGTGGTGAATGGGACGTCGGCCTGCTCGCTCGCCAATTAGGTGGCGGCGGTCACTCGCACTCAGCGGCCACAGTGATTATGAAGAAAGAAGGCGATTCGGTGGAAGAGCTGATTCATAAGACCGTGGCGAAGATGGAAGCGATCTTGCCGACGCTCAAAGCCTAAAAACCAAAAATCTTACTTCCATTTCCACTGGTGGAAACGCTCATGGGTGTTTTTAATTTCTAGTGTTTGGCCAAGCGGACTTTGCAGAGCTTACTCTTCCTTCACTGGTCTAATTCCCGCCCAGGCACGCATCTGATTCTTGAACAATCGCTCGTTGTATTTGAGGCCGGCGCGGCGAAGAGCTTTTTTATCCGGCGATAAGAAATCGCGATTCACTGCACTGAAAGTATCTTTCACGTTTCCATTCACAAACCACGCACCATCGACCGGCAACACTTCGCGGTACTGAGGTAGGTCAGGAACGACGACGGGACGGCCGCCGCAAAGTGCACCCAGAGCTGCTGTGGGGAACGCACTCTCCCCGAGTACCCAAACTGCACGCGCGGAATGAGTGAAGCCCGCTGTGGTCGCTGCGCAGTGATCACCGACGAACTCTCCAAGATTCTGCTTCTTCTCTTCTTCGTAGATCTCATCGGCGCCCATGAACTTCACATCTACATTCGCTTCGTGGGCCGCGACGATCACTTCGCGCACCTGACGCTCGGGCGCACCATTGAGCAAAATCAAATGATAAGGGTATTCACCCGTGTGCTGGTCATCCGGGACGATGGGGTAATCATCCGTCTTAAAGCCAGGATAAATGATTTTCCCCTCTGGAAACCCGATACTTTTCGCCAGCGCTTTCGTCGCAAAAGCGACATTCTTCTCGGCTTCCAGCGCTTTCATCTTCACTTCGCGATGGTGGTAGCTAAAAATTTTGCGCCAGCCTGAAAGCGCAAGTTTCTTTGGCGCAAACTCCTGCATCCATACAAAGCGCTCAGTGTTCCCATGAGTCTTGATGGTATGCGCCCAGCCACTGGAAATAATAATTAGCTTATCCACATCCGCCGGCACTTTGATCTGTCTGGCCACGCTCGGCAGCATCCACGCCCGATCGGGCGTAGGAATAAATGGAGTGGAGTGAATGCGATGAGTTTCGATGCGACCTAAGATTTTCCCTGGTGCATGGGAGAGGCAGTAAATGTCGGCGTCATCGAAACCGGCAAGGAGAAGTTCCAAGAGGAAGACTTCTGGCGTGCGCTCGATGAGGAAATCAATGGCGAAGGCGACTTTCATGTCAGTATTTCTTGAGTTGAATCACGAGTGCACCGAGCATGAGCAATATGCCGCCCAAGAGCTGAATGTCGCTCAGTTGTTTGCCGAGGAACACCCAGTTCACGACAACGGCACACAAGGGGAAGAACATCTCAACGATGGAGGTGAACTTCGCGGGAAGGCGCTGCAGCCCTTTGTAGTACAACCAGATCGCCAAGGCGCCCGACAGCAACACCATCACTCCAATACGCAAATAGTCCGTGGCATCGGCAAAGATCATCTTCTGGCCCCAAGGCACAAAGAAGATCAGGGCGACAAAGCCTACGAAGAAGCGTCCGGCGGACATAGAGGCCGGCTCAAAACCAGCGAGACTTAATTTTTTTCCGAACACTGTACTCGCGCCCCAGCCTAAGACTGAAATTCCCACGAGACCGTAACCCTGAACCGCGGCATCCGAGGCCAAGCGCTGAGGATCGGTGCGCACGAGCAACCAGACTTTTTCAATGTCCGGCGCACTAATCAGAAGAGCGCCGAGGAGACAAACGAACCCCCAGAAGACGAACGGCTTGGGGATCGGCTCTTTCAAAATGATCCACGCCAAAATGACGGCGATCACCGGTTGGAATTTCTGCAAGAGAATCACGAGTGAGGGATTGAGGAACATGAAGGCGCCGGTAAAGGCCACCGTCGCCAGGGCCGAGCCACCAGCACCGATCACTAAGAACCCAAAGGCATCACCGAATTTGAGTTCACCGATGCGCGGTAACCCGGAGAAGAGTCGTGGAAGAAACATCAGGGTCAGGAGTGCGTGCTCGAAGAACACGATGACGGTAGGGTCAATGCCCTTCTCCACTAAGGGATAGCGGATGAGAGTATCGATGGCCCACAGCATGCTGGCCAAAATGACGAAGAAAACACCGGCCACAAAAGCTCGCAGTTTTGGAGGTTCTGGCTAAATTATAGCTGAACCCGGAACGTCTCGAAAACCTCTCGTGCACGGGCAGCGGCTAAACTTTTGCGAACTTTCTTACGCGGACCTGACTTTCGCTGCTCTTTGGTCATCTCAATTGTCGGCAAGAGGCCGAAATTGATGTTGGACGGCGTCGGTTTCTCGATGGTCATGACGTAATTCACCAAAGCCCCGATGCCCGTTTCGACCGGCCATGAGAGTTCTGGTTTGCCTTGGATGCGGTTCAAGAGTTGGCTTGCCACATACAGCCCGATAGAAGCTGATTCGGTGTAGCCTTCCACGCCGGTGATTTGGCCAGCAAAGCTCAATTCCGGAAACTTGCTGCTGGTCATGCTGTGGTTCAAGAGCCGGCGGCTGTTGAGGAATGAGTTACGGTGGCATGAGCCCAAGTGAATGAACGAAGCTTCTTCTAATCCCGGAATCATCCGGAAGACACGCACCTGCTCTTTGTAAGTCAAACGCGTCTGGAACCCCACCAAGTTAAACGCCGCCCCGGCGAGGTTTTCTTTACGAAGTTGAACGACGGCCCATGGCTCACTGCCATCCGGCAGCTCAAGACCAATAGGCTTCATGCACGAAAAGCGTGCGGTTTCAGGACCGCGCTCGGCCATGAGATCGATGGGCAAACAGCTCTCGAAGAATTTCCAGTCCTCGAAATCTTTCGGTGGCACTTTTTCCGCTTTAGCGAGCTCGCCGACAAACAAGTCGTACTGCTCTTTGTTCATGGGCGCGTTCAAGTAATCAGCGCGCTCATCGGGTTTGCGGTGACGGTCTTTGTAGTAAAGTTTGGAGTAATCCAAGGTATCCGCATCCACGACCGGCGCGATCGCGTCGTAGAAGTAGATATCTTCTGCACCTAAGTTCGCCACCATCCACTCTTCCAGTGGTGTGGTTGTCAGCGGCCCCGTGGCCACGATGACATGCTGGCATTCCAGTTCGCGCATAAGACTCAACGGATCACCGGCTTCAGCAGCGACGACCTTGATGTTTGGGTGGGCATGAAGACGCTTGGTGATTTCCGCCGAGAAAAGTTCGCGGTCTACCGCGAGAGCATCGCCGGCCGGAACTGAGGTCTCATCGGCGACGGCAAGAACCAGTGACCCGAGGGCACGCATCTCAGTTTTGAGCAATCCATGGGCCGAGTCAGGATCAAGGGACTTAAGCGAGTTGGTGCATACCAGTTCAGCAAAGTTTTTGATCTTCTGGGCCGGGTTCAGCTTAAGGGTTTTGACCTCAACT
This sequence comes from Chloridella minuta, assembly GCA_032273045.1. NCBI lineage: Eukaryota > Xanthophyceae > Mischococcales > Pleurochloridaceae > Chloridella > Chloridella minuta. The sequence continues at coordinate 26,601 of JAUKPQ010019358.1, forward strand.
AAGGCCACCGACACTCCGCGAGAGGCCAAAAACCAGGCGGCTTCTGATCCCGCAAGTCCGGCACCGATCACCAATACGCGTGTTGTAGTCATTTTTGGTCCTCTTTTCAGATGACCTCTAGCATAATGGGGTCGTTCCCACAACGCGACCGAGGGATTAGGCGTGCAAATACACCTCCATCAAACCCATCACACCATTGCTGATTTCACGGCCATCCGCCAGACGCTCCAAACCTCACTGGAGCGCCCTGGGCTGCACGTTTTTCCCGAGCTTTACCTCACCGGCTACCCGCTCGCCGATCTGTGCCTCCAGTCGCCCTTCATAACCAGTTATCAGAAATTTCTCAAAGAGATCGATGCCTGGGCGCAAAAACTCCCGGCGAACAATGAAACCGTCGCGCTTTTGGGTGGCCTGGCCTATCAACTCGGAGACGAGGGCATTCCGGTCAGTATCCGCAATGTGATCTATGAACTCACACCGGGTGCACCATTGCGCCCGCTCTACACCAAGCGCCTACTGCCGAATTACGATATTTTCGATGAGCAGAAATACTTCACGCCGGGGACCACTCCGGGGGTGTGGGAGTGGCAAGGTAAGCGCTTTGCCTTGATGATCTGCGAAGATATGTGGGCGTCGAGTTTTCACCAGCTCGATCCGGCGATGGATCTCGCAAAGATTGGCCCGTTTGCTGGTGTTATCAATCTCTCGGCGTCGCCGTTTGAAGTGACCAAAAACGACACCCGTATCGCCCGTGCGCGCACTCTTTCGCAATTGCTGAAAGCCCCGTTTTACTATGTGAATCGCGTCGGTGGTGAAGACGAAATTCTGTTTGATGGGCAATCTTTTGCCGTCAATGGTGAGACGCTCTTAAGTCAGGCCCCGGCCTTTGCCGCCCATACGCTCAGTCTGCCTCTGGCCAGTGCCACAGAGTACGCGCCGGTGGGCAGTACGATCTGTGAAAATACCTGGGAATCCCTCTTCGCTCCCCGCTTTTCTGCAGAGAAGGCCCTACCGCGACGATTGCAGACCTGGCGAGATGACGAGTGCGCCCTGGTCGCCCGCGCCCTGCAGTTTTCGTTGCAAGAGTACGCCTCCAAGAATGGTTTTAAGAAATTCCTCGTCGCACTTTCCGGCGGCATGGATTCGGCCTTGGTGCTGACACTCGCCAAACTATCCTTGGCCCCCGGCCAGGAGTTGGAAGCGGTATATATGCCGGGTAGCTTCTCCAGCCCTTTGAGCTGGGATCTTTCCATGGAGATTTGCCAGAAGTTGGGGCTCAAACTGACCAGTCTGCCCATCAAGTTTCTCCATTCAAATGTACGAATGGCGTTTCAGAACACTTTCCCTGAACCTTTCCAGGGCCTCACCGACGAAAATGTTCAGAGTCGGTTAAGGGGCCTACTGCTCTACACCCGCTCCAATCAGACCGGGGCGATGGTCATCAATACGTCGAATAAGTCTGAGCTAGCGGTTGGCTACTCAACTCAATACGGTGACTCGGTGGGGGCCCTTTCATTGCTCGGTGATCTCTATAAAACAGAGGTTTACCGTCTCGCGGAGTGGATCAACGAGGCCCACGGGGGGCTCATTCCCAAGGGAATCATCACGCGCCCACCCTCGGCCGAGCTACGAGAAAACCAGAAAGACCAAGACAGCTTGCCCGCCTATGAGCGGTTGGATGCGATGCTGGAGGGGATTTTGAGTTACCGCTTCCACGCCAAGGACCTGAGCTCGATGGGTTTTGAAGCGGCCGAAGTAAAAAGGGTCTTCCAACTTTATGCGAAGGCGGAGTATAAGAGGCGGCAGTTCTGCCCTATCGTCAAAATCAAGGCGAAAAGTTTTGGTTTTGGGTATAGAGTACCACTCAGCAAACACCCTGGTTTCTACCAGGACTAACCTTAGGAGCCCACCATGCAAGAGAACGATACTAACAGCACGAACGTCGTCCTTGATGCTCTCGAGAACGTCAAAAACAACGTCAAAGAAAACGTGAAGACAGTGAAGAACACTGTTGGAACGTTTACCAGCGAAGCCAACATCAAGCAGATCAAAGCATCCGTTAAAAAATTGGTGCAAGACGCGCAGAAAGATTTCTCGAAGCTCGTTGATAAAGATGTTGCGGCGGCGAAGAAGAAGTTCAACGCAGAGAAAGTGTTGCTCGATAAAGAAGTGAAGAAGCAAACTCTCGCGGCAAAAAAATTCATCGCGACTCAGAAGAAAGAAGTCGCGGCTCTTCAATCTCGCCTTGAGAAACTCGTAGGCGCGACGAAGAAGAAAGCGAAAGCGGCTCCGGCGAAGAAAGCCACCGCGAAAAAAGTCGTGAAGAAAGCGACGAAGAAAGTAACTAAGAAGCGCTAATTAAAAAGCCACCCTCGGGTGGCTTTTTTTTTTATTTGGGAGTGACACGCAATTAAGGATCAGATCCTAAGCGTCCAAAAATTGCTACTGCTTGAATTGCACTCATGGGTACATTCTTAAAATCTTCCGTCTCTAACTAAAATGAATTCTTCCAAAGACAAATTGGTCCCATGCTTCAGGTTGTATTCCGAAACGGCTCTGTCGGTTTTTTCTTTAGAAATAAGGGTTAATGCCTGGAGCTTTGAGAATGAATAAGTAACTAGCTCCCAAAAGGTAATTTCTTTGCCAAAGGTCTTTGAACAATCTTTTTTAACGATTGATGTTCGCAATCATATGCGGCGAAAGTGCTACTCCTCTTCGAGGGGCTGATCTACTGGTAAAAAACGGTCGTATTCATTCAAGTTGTTGAACGATAAAATCTTTGCCACAGTCAAAGCAACAAAAGGAGAGATCAAAAACCATACCTGGACAATTGTAATAGCTTTCATACCGATACCGACTTGAAGTTTGTGTGTTCAACGCTCAACGGATCCTCTATCACGAGGAGTCCCGTGTTTCTCAAGAATCAAATGCACATGAAACAAATGTGCTTCAACGGTAAGGAAGCGCTCCATTCAATAAACTGAAATCAATGGCGTCAACATTGACCATGCCAAGGCGATTCTCGGTGTTGCGAAGGAATCACAAGCCGTTATTCGAATCAGCTACTGGCGCTAGCAACTTGAGTGAGTATGGGGCCATAGATGGAACTCGTGGTCGATCCGTTCCGTGGTGTCATTGAATCTATCATAACTGATAGCCTAGACCCTAAATCAACTGCCCATTTTGTTGACACTGACGATGCCATAATTGAAAAAACCTGGCCGCTTCACATCTCCGGAAGCACTTCGTGTCATCCGTAGGTATAAAGGAACTTAAAACCACCATAATGAAATGAATTTGATTGTAGAATCAACTCCACACTATCAAGCCCCAAAGTACAGCGGGTGAGATAGTTGCTCTCGCAAATGGAGGATTAATGAAGTTTACGTTTTTTGCTTGTGCCCTTTCATCAATAATCTTGTTGGGATGTTCTCATCTACAAAGTAGCATTAGAATCCCAGCGTCTGAGAAAGATGTTGGTGTGATCGGTCCCAAAGGTGAAGTCATCCTCTTTTACAGAGAGGGAGATTCTATCATTGTAAAAAACTGTGACCCAAATACCATCCTGGGACAGACTCCTGCTGAGGCGAGAGAAAATTGCCAAGGACCGGCGAATAAAGTTCCGGTTGAATCATTTAAGCACGCAATTAGAAATTTAGTATCCACGGATAGATTAAATGATCTTAAGCCACTGACTCCGGAAGAAGTTCGGGCGTATACGGAGGATGGTCTAAGTTCAGATCAATTGGAAGCCATGATTATCGAACTTGATAAAATCAATGCGTTCATTACTACATATGGTGCTGAGAACGCTAATCTTGTCCGCAAGGAAGAATTAGTAAAAGCGCTTCGTTCGCAAGAAACTCGATTAAGGGTTTTCAAGAAAATTAATACAGAAATTGAAAAAACGTTGAACCTGATTACGGATCAGACAATTCTGACCCTAACCAAGTTCAACTCAGATAAAGATCAATTCCTTTATACCGTTTTGAAGAATTTTAACCCATCTCAAAAGTACCCATGCGGCCTAAAAGGTACTGTCCGAGAGCGAATCAAAGATTGTTCATACCAGTTAACATCTAAGAAAGAGGGCTTTGTTCTTGTGACAAGAACTAAAGAATTTAAAGAGGTGTATCGGGACACTAAGAATGGTCTTCTTTGGGGTGATCGTCTTCCTTCAGATACGTTTTTTGATTTTGCTAAGAAAGCCTGCAAGTCTCAACTTGCTGAAGTGGGAAAAATCGCTGAAGTTGTTTGGAGACTTCCTAGTATAGACGATTACTATCAATCTGAGAGAAACGGGATGAGGAAAGCTCTGCCGAATATGAACCACTTCTTTTGGTCTTCAACAAATTACCCTGTTTCCGCAAGTGAATGGCCGGGAGGACCAAGTGTAAACACGAAAGAAGTTCTTCTGTTTAGTGGCCATAGCCCCCAAAAAGTAATGTATCCACACATGTTTCTCCTCCCCAGAGCCTATTCGATTCGCTGCGTGGGCTGGGTAGACTTGTGATTTAAATTGCAATTTGATCATTTGGCTACAGGGACAGTGATTCGCTGTCCCTAAGGTTTTTTTGCGCCTCCGAAGCGCCAAAAACATTAGGGCTAAAAAAGTTATCGTGACAGCAAACCAGCCTCAAGACAAAAAACACCTGGATATTTTGAATTTGAAATGCTTTGGGTGAGTCCATGGTTATTGCTACTCCAAAGACCGGGAAGAACTACAAAATAAGGGCATTCTTTATAGGCGCGCTAGGCCCAACCCCGAATTCCTTAAGAAAAACGTCGAATTGATTTCCAGAAGGTACCAAAAATATCTCGCAGTCTGGAGCTTCCGCCCCTTGATGTAAGAAGAGACGGCGCTCCCAGGGATTCATGTTTAGAGGCCAGGATCTATGTAAAAAATGCTTGCTCGAAGTCCTTGGATTCTTGTGCATGTAAATCGAATGAATACTTGTTCTGGGATCTTAGTCGTTTCGGCACTTCAAGTTTTACATACATTTTGCCCAAAATTTAGCAGGGGCCAAGGGTAAACTTAGGATTCCTGATTGATAAATTCCGTGCTGTTGCGAAGCTTTCCTGGACAGGTTTGGGGTGAGAAGGGCTGCTTCGTTTTTCTGGAAGCAGTACATTTTAATCATCGATATGAAATAAATTCAAAACCACATCGATGAAATGAGTTGAATTGTAGAATCAACTATTATTAACAATGTCCACGTTTCTGAATTCGGGACGACATCTATACTAATTTTATGCTTTTAAATGATCAGTCAGCTATCAGCGAGATCCTGAGGGAGAAATATCTAGAGATAAAGTCTCGGCGTCCGAAATATTCCCTGAGGGCTTTTGCAAACAAATTAGAAGTGGGTTCGGGTTCATTAACACTCATCATGGATGGGAAAAGAAGAATATCGCAAAGGAAAGCCGAGTCTGTGGCAAAAAAGCTAGAACTTAGCCCTGAGGAGGAAAGAAAATTCCTGAGCGAATTCCGACTAAAGAAGACAATCAAAAACAAAAAAGAATATCAACTTTTTGAAATTAACTTATTTCCTCCATCACAGACCTGGCTTGTTTTTGGCATTCTCAATCTTGTTAATGTTCCGTTTGTCGACTTATCACCTCTATCTATCGCACAGATCTTTTCTATAGATGAAAAAGAAGCCAGTGAAGTCCTGAACAAGCTTTTCATGCAAAATCTTCTCTCGGTTGATTCAGATGGTAAAGTTTTTCGGACGAAGGAACGCCTAACAACAATTGATGATAAGGCCAACGATGCACTCATCGAAATCCAAAGAAGTCACATCAGAAAGGCGCTGGAGAGTCAAGAAAAGGACACTGTTGAGAACAGAGACCTAACAGCATTGACAATGCCACTTTCAACAAAGTCATTACCAAAGATCAAGAAGCTAATTAGGGAGTTCCAGGATGCCATTGAGGAAATCTCTGATCCAGAGGCATATGACTCCGTATATACGCTCAACATGCAGCTCTTTCCCATCGCAAGACCTCGTGACATCAAAAGGGTTTCATTATGAAGGTTTCGATAGTCTCACTTTTCTTTTTACTCGTGACATTCAATCACTCTTTCGCCGGAGACAGATCTGGGAATGGGGGAAATGGAATCCTGGCCGAGATTAAATCTTACCAACATCAATTAGAGCATGGAATAAGGAGAGGCATCGTAACTGTTAGTGGTAGTCCCGATGCTGCGATAGAAACAATACGCCGGGTGAATGTATTGTTGGGATCCAACCTAGTCCTAAATGGTAGTCCCGTACAGGCAATCAACTACCCTCACCCATCTAAACCAATTGTCGTCTTTGACGAGCAAGCTTGGTCATCCCTACTCATGGTCCAGAAAAAACGTCTCGTTCTCCACGAATTCGCGTTTCTCCTTGGCTACGACGACTACGACTACACTGTCAGTTCAAGGATGTATGACCAACTTCAGCAATCAGAGCCAGAGCGTTTTTTTCAGAGCGAGAGACAGGCCGAGGCCATTGTCTTTGGCTGTGATTTGAACTTGTACAAAAGCTACGACGGAGATTGGTCGTACTCCTCTCCTCGCTGGGGAATGAATCTGGTGGCTTTAGCACTTGCGAAAGGTTGCAAGGATATTCTAGAAATTCAAATGCAACTCAAGCCGTCGCTAGGATACTGCACAGCTCAAAAGATGTCTTGTTTTGCACTTGCTTTGTTTAAAATGATTTATCTCTCCCAACTTCCGCGTAACGAGCAAACGAGAGACTCCGCAACGGGCAAAGCACTAAGATGGACCGATTACCATGACGTCCTCTCATTCCTCGTTCAACATGACTCCTCAACTAAAAATGACACATTCATTCCATGCATGCTGAATGAACCTTCCATTTTCGCACAAATCGCATACCCCGACTCGCTACAATGTGCTGAGGCAAGTCTCAGCTCACTTACACAATCTCAATTTTTCTACTCACAAGAAGCTCAGTCCGATTCTGAGATCGCGATGCTGAAAAGAGTAAGGCTGCCCCAGAGGATAAAAGACTTTTTGGGTGGCCTATGAAACTCGCTCTATTACTGAACCTCATTTTTAGTTACTCTGCTTGGGCGCAGTTTAGATTTTCTAGCATGTCTATTTACGATTATGAGGGTTCGGCTTCGGCAATGGTAAGTTTTGATGACAACGCGTTTGCAACTCGGGATAAATCAACAATTCAGTTGATTCAGGAATCTCCCACACGACTTTGTATTGCCAAAAATTCCCCGATTTTTTATCCAATTCTTGCCAAAACTGGCATGTTCGAATTTCAACTACCCTATTTATGTTTTGATCTGGAAAGAGGAGATGACACAAATGAACTTGTATCCATCATCAAATTTGACGAGCGCCCATACCTTTCAAGGCTAGAAGGATCAACATCCGGCATAAAACTGGTAAATATAGCCTCGCTTAGATTCAACATATGTGATGAAGACTTATGCAACGTAAATATGATTTGGAAAAGGCGACCAAAGCGTACTTCCATTTTCTCACAAGACTCTGACTTAATCATTTTGGCGGCCGACCGTATAAATTTTAAGCTGAGCATCTCTGCACCTCGTATTAAATTCAACCCTCGCCCAGCCAAATGAAAATGCCTTCACCTGTATGGATGCCGATTAGTACAAATTTTCACGATGAAGTGACCATAAAATACTGACGGTGCTTACAAGCTCCTAGCAAATAGGATTGAGACTAAGAGAAAATCCAGCCCCCTTCCCCACTCTTACCGAGGTCACGACCTCTTCCCAACGTCGCTGACGTTGCCCACTGAAACAGATAGGGCTTCAGCTATGAAAATTACGTACTATTCATAACTGTCTCGTATCTGGCGTGGAGTCATTGTATTGCTATTCTCCATTTCCTACTGGCTTAGATGAATCACGACGCCAGTGCCTTCGATATTGTCGCTATGATCAAGACCATATCCGATTAGCGAAAGACCTACGGATAACTCAGGTTCAAGGCCCTATGGATAAAGAAAATTTCGCTTAATCACAAACGAGTCTATCGTCTGATAAAAGATCACAATCTTGCTCTTGAGAAATATGCTGCAAAACCAGCGAGGATTCAGGATAACAAGGTTGCCCTGCTCAAGAGTAAACCAGATGGTGAGCATCTCTAAATGACATTCTCCTTGGACCATCTTGACCGGAAGTGATCAGTTTGGTCACTTCTAGCACAGGTATTGATGGCGAACTGGCTAGAGTTCCTATGAGGGCCCTCGAAGCTGTACGTTTTCAAGATGCAACGCCAATCGATAAACATTCCGCACCTGGACTGTTTCCAGAAACATGAAGCACTTAAATTTCATGATGCTGGTAATAGAGCATGAGACTCGTCACCACCAAGTTATGCTGCACAGACCCAGTCGCTCAGCATGAACCAAAAAACGGAGATAATAATGAAGACGCTTATTTTTTTTATCACAGTTACTTTACCACTCGTCGCATTCTGTCAGGTCTCAGACCCCTCTTTCAGAAGAGAGGTGTACTTTGAAAACCCTGAGGTGAACTGTTTTAATATAACGAGGAGAACAGAGGTTTTTGCGCCTATCGGCTTTCTATACCAGGTAGTGAACTCCGCTAAAGAAATCAGATTCTCATATTCAATCATTGATGGTTTCTGCCAAAACAGAAAGTTCGTCCCGGTCACAGGTGGGACGCAGCTATACAATGGCCTTTTTGTGTCCTCAAACGCAGGCAACTTGTTCAATAGAATTTCTGCAACAAACCGACTCGTTGATGTCTGGGAGGACTTTTCAGTTATCCTCCAGGACTCTATACAGCTATGTTACGACAAGATTAAGGAGGAGGTTTTTAGGGGGACCCAGAACTGCACGGTCGACCTAGAAAACTTGCCTCGCCAAGGAGTCATCGTTTCAAGTCACAAATACAACTTCACCGTAAATAAGAAAGAACTTGCAAAGCTCATCCGCAAGAAAAATGTCGCTAAAATTTACACTACAATAGAGAAGTCGTTCCGGACGCAACAGAGCGAGATGATAAACATGGTCGTTAAAATATCGCTCGCGGAGAATAAAATCCTAATCCAATCAGGCCAAAGATAAGTGTATTAGCGATATCCTCCGTTACAAAAACACGGAACTAAATAATATAAAAGGAGTTCACTTGAAACGATTATTGCTTTCATTTTTCTTAATTGGCACCTCTCTTAATACGATGGCGAATCAGTACGAACTTTCGTCAGAATTTGCTAACCCTCGCATCAGCTGTGAGAGATCGAGCTATGAGGGATACTTGTTTTACCCGGTAGGCTTAGTTCTTGCTCCGAAAGTGGATGGAGAACGCTTGCGGTTCGACTACATCATTACTGATGGAGCATGCAAGGAGCACACCTTCAACTTTATTACAAACGGGATCCAGCAGTATAGAGAGTTTAAGATCACCACCAATGCGGGGGGGCTGGGACATCGGTCGTCGGCAACAAGAAAACTGGTGCACGTATTCGAGAACAACGAGTCCACCGAGCTATATACACAGACCAGGTCCGACGGAAGAGTATGGCTCATGTCCAGAGATGCAAAAAACACCGTTTGCTTTGAAGGAAGTAGCCACACACTTTTCTTCGGAACAAAGGACTGTCAGCAAGACACCGCGGGTAACACCCGTGCTGGGGCTGCGGTTTCCGCCCATCGTTATAGCTACACCTTGAGTATTCCTCATCTCGAAAAGCTCTTAAAAAAGAAAAGTCGGGCAGTCATTCGTCATCGAATCGTAACAGCGAGGTTTGTTCCTGCCCAAAACATCACTCCGTTCGGGGCCGGGCAGGCACAAATGGCCGACGAAATCATCGATTTATCCATTGAGATTGTAAAAAATGCTGTTGGTCAATTTGAGATAAAATCCCACTAGCAACGCAAGACGGGCCCCTTGCGATATCGTCGGAGGGGTCCCATCAGAATTCGCTGTTCACGATCTTTCGTTACTAAGAATTGGCCGGCGCCCCCCTCCTGACTGCAGCCTTCGAAAAGACTTCTTTCAATACGTGAGTAAATGGTCTGGTGAATCTCGACTCAAGTTCGTGAAACATCTTAGTGCCAAAATAATCGGCATCGAAAAATGTTGAATACCCCGAAAGCTCATATGTGCGATCAAAACAATCGGCGAAAGCGACAATATAAACCAGGGGATGGGGTTCTCGAGCATTCTTGATTTTTTTTGTCTTTGGACAACTGTGGTGATTTTTTAATATATCAATCACTAAGTTATCCGCCCAAGGAAATGAGGCGTAGAGCTCGCAGGCAAGCTCAGAGTGCCGATTGTCAGAAATATAATCCTGAACAACTTCGCACGGCTTTGTCGAAGGATCTAATACTAAGCCTACATCATGCAGCAGAGCTGCGACACACATCGACCTAGCGGTGGTCGGTGTGAATGAATTTAAAATTTTAGCCAAGACGAGAGTCAATACGGCCACCCTGGCCCCGTGCCTCAGTCCACCCCGAGCAGCGACGTAGGTCTCAAAATGTTGCTCTTTTGACGAGTGGATCTCTTCGAGAACAATAAATGATTCTCGCAGAATTACACCGATTGAGCTGTGAGTCGCCTGATCTACGCAACGCTTAAACATGTTCAAGTACTTTAGGCAGTACCTTAACTCATCCGCCAGAATGCCCCCCCCATTCAACTCCAGGGATGAAAAATCAGCTATCGCTTTTGGCAAATAGAGATTCACGACACCGGCCCCCTCCCATACCCGCAACTTCTCGTGCAGGACTTTGTCACCCAGGTCTAGGATTTTCGCATAGTGATCTTGCCCGATACGCATATAAACTACGTAGGGCGCAATACTAAACTGCATAAGCCGCTGCAGCGGTATGGCGACAAAATCACAATCTTCAACCTTCATAATAATTTCCTAGCAGCAGGTTAAACCGACTTAGGGGTGATATACACAGCGAAAGCCCGTCGTAGTAGGTATGTCATTAATGCCATAGAAGAGGTTCATGGCGAACAATCCTGCTATGCTGCTTTCCCCACGACTCCCTCCTCTGATTACAGCACTATCAAATCCTGTTTCGGCTCCTGCAAAATATGTCCCTAATCCATTTGATGAATCAAGTGACGCTGATGTGTCAGGGATTCCACCTACGAAGAAAATAAAGCTCGATGCCCAGGTAGCAGGCAGCAACTCATCATCTACGTTTTCCCCGATAAGTGTGTCGATGAGTTTCCAATTGAGAATTGAAAATGTGGTACCACCATCGAGCAGGCGAAAGGCTTTCTTGTCCGCAGTGATGGTCCACTTTATGTGTTCCGAAGAGTTACCGGCCAGATCCCAAACGACAGCACCATTAGTAAGCGTCAACGTTCTTCTCTGCTCCCATCCGGCGTTCGCCGCCTGTGACGAATTGTTACCCGTACCAGTATAACCTAGATTGTCATTGGCCGATGCAGGCTGCGTTGTACCAGGTGACGAGTCCGAGTGCCCCCGCGCCAAAACTCCCACTCCAGGAGTGCCCGAAGACCAGTTAACAGAAATACTTTCCGCATTCCGTGCCACTGTCATCCACTCTTCATTTGAGATTAAAGCATAGCTTGCTCCCAGAGCTGCGCAGCTTGCTTGCGCAGCTGTATGCGACAGTCCAAGCCATGGAGAAAGAAGCGGCTGTGATGTCGCCACCCCGGTGACGTTTTTCATTTCATACTTTGCGATACAAAAATCTGTGAAAGTTCCTACTGCTGGGTTTGCAGGAACTTTTACGTAACCCGTAGGACAACCGTCACTTACAGACACGGTGACACTTGCACCGGCAGAATATCCCACTCCGTTTACTGCTGTAATCGTGTACCCAGCACTGTATCCACCTCCCGTAGGCGTTCCACTAATCACGCATGTGGTGGCATTTATCGTCAATCCCGCTGGCAGCGCAGGAGCGCTGGAGCAGCCAGTGATCGCCGATCCATTTGTCGCAAGCGTGGTTGGTGACACACTCATCGCCGCACCGACCGAACCACTTG
>JAUKPQ010019358.1:38703-174387 GCA_032273045.1 Chloridella minuta
CGGCAGAAGATCCCGCGCCATTCACCGCAGTGATCGCATAAGAGGCACTCGACACTCCCGTAGGCGTTCCACTAATCTCGCACGTGGTGGCATTGATCGATAGGCCCGCAGGCAGCGCCGGAGTGCTTGCGCAGCCAGTGATCGCCGATCCATTTGTCGCAAGCGTGGTTGGTGACACACTCATCGCCGCACCGACCGAACCACTTGTGCCTGCAGCTCCTGCAAAGCTCAGCGACGGCACAGACGCTCCAACATTAGGCCTCTGGGTTTGTGGCTGATTCGAGGATGACCAGCTTCCGTCACCCGAGCCTAAGGGATTTGGCTTACATCCGAATAGCACCAGAAGTATAATTCCTCCGAAAAATCGTCCGATTGAGCGAATAGTCATCTCTACTCCATTCCAAATGTTAGCCCAAAGAGAAGTGTCCGATTCTCTTGACGAGCAAATGAACTTGATTGATGACTCTTCTCAAAACCGAGAGTCACTGAGTCAATTAAGCTAAATCTGGAGCGTGTGCTGCGTCCCAATCGAATAGACGTTCCAATCGTACTACCAACTCCCGGTCGATAACTCGAATCTGAAAATGAAAACATCTGTGAGAAGGAAGCACTAAGCTCTAGGGCACGATGCCCTAATCGCCCCACACCCCAGCCGATCGAAACTCCTGGCACAAGCATCGGTTCTTTTTCCGTGACCAAAGATCCTGCATTGCTTAGCCGATAGAAAAGCTCTTCCCTTAAGTCCACCCCGCCTCCGATTTTGAATGACGGGGTCATCAGCGCTTTTAGATTATAGGAAGCACTAACCAGATGCCCGGATTTGTCTTGAATGCGGCGGTGGTCTTTAAACTCTCGGAGAGAAAACTCCTTATAACCGATCAACCACTCAGATGAGATCCTCGCACCCCACGTAGATGTGGCTCCGGCGCGTACACCCCAGAAATTATCGGAAAGCAGTTCTAGTTCTTCTTTCGTCGAATTAACTATCACGTCATGCCTAAAGAACCCTTTGGTCAGTCCAAGCAGAAACCGACGCCTCTGCCTTGGGTAATAGGATGAAGGAGCTCTCGTTTCTAAGTTCGCAACCACAGAATCATCAATTGATACAAGCGATGGTGCTACACGTCTCTCTTGATCAATTACATTGCTTGGAAGAATTAGCCTCTGCCCAGGAAAAATACGCGCCCCTCGATGACGCTGGAGTTTTTTGTTGAGGTGAATTGCCTTGTTTAACGAGCCATGTTTACCATAAACAGGCCGAAAACCTTTTCGTAACAACACCACGGAGAGCGTATCTCCGGGCTTAACTCGGTAAAAGTCAGCAGCTGTCGCGTTGAGACTGAATGTGAGAATGAGAAAGAATGTCTGACGCCCTACGCTTTTCACTTATCCCACCTTGGACAAAGTCAAAGTATCCGCAAACGCGGAATACTTTGACTTGATCCTAGCCTCCTTTCAATAGGCTCACACGCGGGATAAAGCACGCAAACGCAGATTATGCTGCAAAAAAAAAGAAGCAATCGAATCAATGAGATTTATTCCAAGGCAAAAATGCCCGCCCCTCCAGAGATTACTTCTACTTAAACTCTACATGAATTCCTTTTGGAATAAAACTTCGAATTAAAAGCTAGTCCCTCCTTATATGGAAATCAAAAAAAAAAATGTATCTCCGCAAAAAGATTGCTTCCAAAAATCCGAAGCAATGTTGAGTCAAAAATAATCAGGAACCTCTTTAAGAAATAGATGCTTTTAGTGCCCCCTAAGAATGCAGACAGTAGTTTGTAGTTCCTAAGAGCTGCCTAAAGGCCAAGGGAACCGATAGTACGCGGCCGATCGAAAGTTTTAGAAAAGATTACAAACTAGGATCGGTCTTAAAACTATGATAATTTTTAATCTAACTTTTTTGAGAAAATTTATGGTTAGTAAAAATGAAATTTTATCACTTATTGAAGAGCTGAATACTCAGAGCGATATTCAAGCAGACAAAACAATTCAAAAATTAGAAAAAGTAGGTAAAACAGCTATTCCTTACTTGATAGAATCTGCTCAAAATGAAGAGTCCCTTAGAGTTATGAAATGGAGTCTCCTCGCACTGGGAGCAATTGGTGATAAAAGGGGGATTCCTATATTAGTAAAAGCTTTAAAGCATGAAAGGATGACAGTTAAGCTACAAGCACTGGGTGGTCTTGCAAGAATGAATCATAAATCGTCCGCAAAAAAAATCACACTACTTCTTCATGATGAAAGCGGTGGAGTCCGTGGTCGAGCTTTAGCAACATTAATTATACTGAATAATAAATCGATTTCCCCTTCAATCCCACCAATGCTGAATGATCCAATGTGGTATATTCGTCAAGAAGCATGCAGAGCATGTGAACATTTTAAGATTCAATCATCCATTCCTATTTTATTGAAGTTGGAAAAGAATGATGAAAAAAAAGCAGTTCGTACAGCAGCACAAAGTGCTCTTGAAAAAATAAAGCGAACCTCAGCCACTAGCAATCTATTCAGCTGCTTGATCACTTGAACGAAGAAAACGTTAACAACGGATGACTTTAGCCATTAGATTTTGTTCACCTCTTACCGCCTTGCTGTCTCTTAACAATGATCTAGCTTTAAAGCTAAAAGGGAGCCTTGATATGAAAATCCTTGTCGTTTTCATTTTTATTTTCGTTGCTACGGCTTATGCTGAAACTTCACTCCACAGTCTGATTGATAACGAATTAGGAATAGCTGAAACCAATCTGCATATTGAGAAAACTTCAATTGATCCCAAAGGTAATAGAGAGGTTTTGACTTTCTTTAAGGGGTTTGACTCAAAGATCTTGTGGCAAGTTGAACACATCACAAAACACAGGAATGTTTCTTCAAGAATTCAAAGATTTAAAGACGGTAGCAGGTTATCGGAGAACTTTTCTTCTACTGGGAAAGTAGAATCGAGGATAAAAACCGATAATAATGGTAAAACGACTGTTGAAAACTTCTAGCACCATCTAATTATCTGTTCTGCGCGTTGCTTCTATGCAACCTAAATTTGGGTTAAATAGAAAGTTCATCTACACATTTCTTGATGGCCCGCAAAACGTGCCTGTGCTCCACTTCATATCTTTTAAAACTTCCCCAAATGAATGGCGCTGAAAAAAAATAAACCAGACCGACAGTGCACCTACTGCTTTCTGGTAGTCGATGATTGCTGTTCTATGACAGAACTATTCACACCCCCAAGAGAGGGCTCGCTTCGATGAACTCTCATGACGTTTTAATCCCTCCCCTCGGTGTAATCTTCCCAAATACCAAAAAAAACGTGTTTCTCATTTTCAGATGAAAGATCAATGACCTCTATCTTTCCAAACACGCCATAATCTATGACCGTTTTCTTTGATGGTAACTCTTTAGGATTGTCTTTAGAATCTGGAGTGCTGTCGTTCATACACCTTCCTCAACTTGCGAGATCTAATATTTTCACAGGCTTCAGCAAGCAGAACACATTCATTGAGCCAAATCCGTTTTTAGCGATGAATTCATTCTACGCTACTACTAATACCATTTTAATAATTAAGACATTTTTTTAAGATCAATTGCAAAAAAGCGCTTCTGTCTGGGTGAAGCACAAAAAAATATCTAGTGTTTGTTCAGACTCTCTCTTCATCTGAAGATCAATTTATTTTAAACTGTTTCATCTTGATGGTGATATGGAACGAAAAAGATCGTTAGCGTCCGCCCCGAGATCTAACCATCGATGAGTACTCGTTCTCAGCAGCAAACTATTCATAATCCCTTAAGGCAGCTCTCGAGTTTACAAACTCATGGCCGTTTCAAGGTTTTTAGCCAATGGAGCTGACAGAGCAAATCTGGTCCAAGTCTTATTTATTATTCGGACGAGTTTTACCGGGCCGGGTCACTCATCCTCAAGCAGTGATACCCAGCTTCGTATGTGGTCAATCGTAAGCTCATGGTAGTTTGAGTCATTGGCTTCGATTTCAGCAAATTGAGAGTTAGGTCGCCAGGTGTCTAGAATATTAACCTGAGTGATATCGCACTCCGCTTGTGGGTTATCTAAAAAGAACAATGAAGTGGCACCAAGGAAAGCCAATACAGGACAGGCACTAGACTCGTGAAGTTCATCTCGTGACTCATTCGAAAAGATATCTATGCCCATAAGGCTCTCTTTTTTAATCAAAGCTGGAATCTTCGGTGGTGATCGAAGTACTTTTCGTTGAAAATGATCAGGAGCATAAGGCAAGTAATGACGTAAAGAATAAATGTGCTCCTAAGATTTGGAAGCACTAAGGGGCAGGACTATTTTTTTTGAGAGAGGCCGTATGAGAGGGGCTAGGATTTAATTTGAGCTACATGCATAGCTACAAAATCAGAGAGCAGTCTTTCAAGCTGCCCCCTAATTCTATGATTGTATCTTAGTGATCAAGTTAGTGTTCGAAACATCGGGATTCAATCATTGCTTAGATCAAGGGGTGATTTACCAAAGAACTGCTTATTGGGCTCCTAAGTCAAGTTAGGGCCGAGACGATGTTGCGAGAGGTCTAATTTCAGAAACTTGCTGCGAAGGATATGTGTATATGAGTTCTTTCAATACTGGTCGCCCCAGAAAGCGAGAGCTGGCGCCGCGAGGAAAAATGAAAAGAGGTATTTTTTAAACATGTTAGGTTCTTCGGTGATTCTACAACCGTTTTTTTAGCTCGCCCAGTAGAGCTTTGCCATCCGCAAAGACTCTTGTAGTCCCTTGATATCTGTTTTCAGCACTGTTTTTAGGCAACCATCCACGGGTGGGTAGTGCTGCTCTTCCACATCGTAGCTCCCGGTGTAGATTAGAAAGAGCGCCTCATTCCCACTTAATCGTAAGTTCATCATCCAGGCTTCCGGCGTGTCTGAACGAATGTGGTAGTCGCAGATGATGAAGTGGATCAAGTGTTCACGAAGCACAGCGTTTGCTTCGCTGAATGAAGTCGCGGTGAAGATGATCACGCCATCCTCACGGGCCAGGAGGTACCTGGCGACTTCGAGCAGCTCAGGTTCGTCATCGATTATTAGAACTGCTAAGACACCAGGAGTATTCTTCATGGAATAATCTTAGCGGTAATACCATCTCTTTTGTAAACTAAATTAAGATTTTTCTAGTAGATAAAGCTACGCTTAATATGACAGAATTGCTTATGCCGAGAAGAATACTAAAGATCCTAGACGTTTCGCTGTCTTACTGGGAGCAGGGGGATGGCGACAAGTCACTTTTATTACTACACGGCAGTAATCAATCACTGGAAACATTTTCACTGCAGTTTGCGTCATCGCTTCTGTCAGAGTTTCATATTGTAGCGTTAGATTTGCCAGGACATGGCCTGTCTTCTCCGTTGGCCCACCCTAGCATGCTTGAGCTGTCAGCGATCATCAGCGAGTTCGTGCGGCAGACAATGACTCGCCCCTTCGTCCTCGTAGGATTTAGCCTAGGAGGGCATGTCGCTCTAGGACTCATGGCCAACGGAATTAAGCCCAACGGGCTCGTGCTTCTCGCCACTCCGCCAGCATCTAGACCCATAAACATGGCCGAGATGTTTCACGTCACGGGCCCCATGAGACTGCTCTACAAGGACACTCTGACCCCCGAGGAGATCACCACACTGGCGCAGGCTTTTTACCGAGGGGTAGAGTCACGGGCCCAAGAAATAGTTGACATAAATAATGTGGCTGCCAGTTTCAAGCAGCAATTTCCCGCAACTCTCATGAATGGAGAGCATATCGATGAACAGTCGTTTATCAAAACACTAGACACTCCAGTACTCCTGGGGACTGCACAGTTCGACGCCTTCGTTCAAAACCAGCTCGTCTTGTTGCATTTGCCCCGCCAGGTGCTACACAAAAACTATCCCTCCGGGCATAATTTGCATCGCGAGTCTGTCGACGAATTTACCGCGGATCTCGCAGCTTTCGCGAATAACGTATTTGGAAAAGAGGTCAGCCATGTCTGAGATGAAAACACACACAGGGTCATTGTTTCGTGATCTTCGAAAGCTTTTCGGTTACACACAGATCGAGATGGCGAGTCGCTTGAACGTCTCTCAGTCGACGATCTCCAAAGTGGAATCTGAGGTCTTCGTTCCTGAATTGACCCTCTGGTTTGATTTTGTGAAGGAGTTTGGCATTCTTGATCCGTACTGCTTTTACTATGGGACGGCTGAATTGCGGGACCTTCCTAATCTCTTCGAGGCCAACAAATCGGGTTGGTACGGAGTTTGGGCTCCCAAACATAAGAAGAAAATGACCATGACGATCCGTGCACTTGGTCCGATCATCACTCACTTGAAGGTCCATGCCCCGGCGCCGCTCAAGACACTTCTCGCAAAGAATGGCGCCACGCCTGTTGTGCTCTCGGTGCTCAACTACCCCGTCCCCTCCGATGTCGTATGGGGGCTCTTTGAACTGGCACAAGATTGTAAAGTGAGCTTTAACCTCGCTAACGTCGCACCAATGCAAAACGAACAAGGGTTCTTCTTCACACGACTTCCAACGCAGCAAGCCCCGCAGAGTTATCTCGCGTTTGTGCAGTCTCACTCTGGGGACTATTTCGGTGCGATCAAGCTTGAAAACAGTAAAGAGGAAATTGAGGGCATTCCTGCGTCTATAAAAAAATCAGTCCGGAAGTATCTTTCCGAATACCCAGCGCACTTAAGCCGGCGCCCAAAAACACAGCTAAGTGCATGAGGCAAACTCTCTGGTCCAACATCAGAACTCTACAGGATGCGTCGAGGCTTTCAAACTCTGCTTTTGCGAACTTGATCGGACTAGAGGAAGGGTCGCTTCACGAGCTTCAGCGGCTTTCCAAAGACATCCCACTCGATTGCGCAGCGAACCTGAGTCAGTCGTTCAACGTCGATCTGCAGGCGCTCTGGGCCTCGGAGGTCGATGCCCAAGCAGCCGAGCGATTTTTTCATCGCAGGCCTGCGGAACTTCCCGAGCGCTACCGCGTTGGAAGGTTTAGCAGAGTGAGAAGCGTGCTCAATCTCCTGGAAGGAGTTCGCACGCAGCGAGGATCAGAGTACGTCGAGCAACTCCTGCGCTATTCGCAGATCCCGAGCACATTTTTTGACGATCCAGATAAGACTATTAATGTTCGTTTCATCACTGATTTAACCGAACTTCTTGCCCGACGAGGTTGGACGCCCGAGCAACTTTTCTCCCTTGGCCAGCTTTCTTACCAGACTCATAAAGACAGTGCTTTCGGTAGGTCCATGGCGGTGCACACGAACTGGCGTTCAGTCTACGAAGCATTAGTGGTAGAGCACTCTGCGGCTTTTGATCGCAACTACGATTATCGTCTTGTTCGCCGTGAAGATAACCGCATTATCATTGATGCTCTTCCGAGGGAAGAAGTCTGCGAAGCCCTGCAGACCGAAACCTTTGATACGGAAACCACGTGCTATACACGAATGGGGGTCATGTCCACGGCGTCGTGCTATGCGAAGCTTCCTGCCTCGCAAGTCACGAAGCTTCGTTCGGTGCATCGCGGGGATGACCGTAACCGTTACGAGATACGGCCATCCTCCACTCTGTTGTACCCTTAAGCGACTTTCTTCTTTTCAAGCAACCCAATATATTCGATGCGCTGATCCCATAGGGCCTGGTATTTCTTCGCACAGGCCATGGCCTGCTCGGAGAATCCGACTCCGTGATAGACCTCAACCTCGGAACCAAACTGAGCAGAGTAGGCGAACTTTTGTTGTGCAACAAGTGGACGCAGCCCCATGAGATGAAAGAAGACATCCGTTTTAACTTTTAGGGTTCCCAGCGTTACCATGTGGGGTATCGCCATTTCTTGATGGTGAAGGCAACCAATCGCCATGGTGATTTCGCGAAGCTCCTCTTTCTGCTCTGCTGTCTTTCCGACTCGAACATTCGGATCCTGCGCCCATGCCGAATCCCACGAAATCGCGTGAGGGCAATCTTGATACTGGTTCATGATTTGTTTCATCTCATGAGTCAGGACTTCATTCCCATCCTGCTGAACCACACTTAAAGCGGGAAATTCCAGCCGGTGTTTGAGGCAGCGCTCCCAGGATACTGAGCGGTAGGCAAAGATCGGGGTCAGTCCCGTCGCCGACTCCTGACACAGTATAAGGTGGGTTGCAAAGAAATCCGCCTTATCAACTGGAATGACACCGGGGGCGTGCACCTGTCCATAGGTTTCATATTTAATATGGAATACCTTCCCCATCAGAGATGCCACTACAGGATCCAGCATCAGACTAATCGGATAATCCACGACAACGAGCTTGTAACAATCAGAATTTTTCATTTTAGACCTCATGTTTTTTTGGAAATCTGCCGTTATTCCTTTCGGAATTAATATTCTTGTCGGAATCGACATTTATAAACATGAGGTAAAAATGAAGTACGCAATGGAAAGTGAAGGCGAAGCGAAGAGACTCGAAACTCAGGCCCAACAAAAGGGCTACCAACTTGAGGGGGAGCTCGCAGGCATCGACTTACCGGTGAAAGGAAAGTTCTTGGATGCTGGCTGCGGCAGTGGTCTACTTTGCCGATTCCTGAAATCGCAATCGTCTCAGCGCGACGTGTGGGGCGTGGATTTCTCCGATCTGCGGCTGCACCAAGCGGCGCAGACGGCGACGGCGGAAAATCTAACCATCCGCTTCCAGCGTGAAGATCTCACCAGGCTGAGTTTTGAGGACGCGAGCTTTGACGTGATCTTCTGTCGCTACGTCTTCGAGCACTTGGCGCGACCGGATGTGGTACTGAAGGAACTCTACCGAATCCTCAAACCCAACGGGAAACTCATCCTTATCAACTTCGATGGCATAGTAGTCAACATGCATAGCTGCGACCAGTTCTTACAACAGCAGTTGGAGCAACTCGCGAAGGGCTACGTCGGCGATCTCTACATCGCTCGTAAATTGCCGTCGCTTCTGTCCCAGCACAAGTTCGGCGACGTCCGGTGGCAAACGTCGTGCATGGACTTCACCGCAGCTGATCGCCAGGAAGAAGCCCTGAACACTCGGTCTCGGTTCGATTTTGCCAACGAAGTTCTCTGCCGAATCTTTGGCGGAGAAAAGCAGGTCAGCGAATTCAAAGCGCGCTACTTCGCCGCCCTCGATGATCCATCGACGACGATCTTTTACACGAAATTTGTAGTAGAGGGCACTAAGCGGTAGCTACATGACTTCGGTGACGTGGAAGACCTTTCCACGTCCCGACTTTTTCGACATGTACATCATCTGATCCGCAAAATCGATCAACGCTCGCGCCGACTGCGCATCATCCGGATACACCGCAATCCCCACCGACAGACTCAAAAAGTACGGCTTATCTTGCACCGTAAATTCATTGGCCTTGATCGCCTTGGAGAGCCGCAGGGCCGTGAGCTTTGAATCGTCGAGGCCCGTCTCGGGCAACAAGACAATGAACTCATCACCGCCGTAGCGATAGATTGTATCACTGCCGCGCAACTCTGCTCGGAGAATCGCCGCCATGTCGATCAGTAACTGGGAACCATGCACGTGACCAAATTTATCGTTCACACTCTTGAAGAAGTCGATGTCGATGAAGAGCAAAGAAAACGACTTGTTCTGCGAAACGCGGTCTTCGAGATCCTGCGCCAGACGCCGCTGGTTCCACAAACCGGTGATTTCATCGGTGAGTGCGAGTCGTTTCATGCGGACGCGTTCCAGATGCGCTTCGTAGTGCTCGCGCTGACCACGGAGGAGATTCAAGAAGTGTGGTCCAAAGACCTCATCTACGGAGAACTTTTCTGTCCCGCTGGCCGTCCAGTAACACACGAAATCCGGTGCGAGTTTGATCACCCACGACAGGGATTTCGAGCGCAGATCAAGTCCGAAAAAAATCCCTCGAGGATCCTGCAAGAAATGCTGGAAGCGTTTAAGCTTGGCCCCCTTGAGATTATGTTTCTTCCCCAGAAACTCATCGATCCCGTGGGGCAATAGAAAACGGCGGTTCTCATCGACTTTCAAGAAGAGAGAAAAATAACGAACGAGGTTATCCGCTAAGTCATCCCACTGATCCGCGATGGGACGAGTAAAGAAGTGTGCGGCGGCCTGCAGTGCCGTCCAGTCAGCGGGATTGGCGATGTCTCCCGGGCGCAAAGAGACTCGACGCAGGGCCTGGCCAAGTTCGTAGTCATCAAACGGCGAAAGCAAAACATCAAACGCGCCGGCACGAAAGAAATGCACCAGCAAATGGGGATCGCTTTTAGGGGATACGACCAATAAAGCGGCACGCGGAAAACGGTAGAGAAACTCTTGCACCAGTTTGAGCGCCTGGCCGAAGTGCGCGGGAACCTGCAAAACCAGAATATCGACGCCACCCTTCTCGGACAGTTGATCAACGCTGGTGGATGCAAAGGACGTGCGCACTTTGAGGCGATAGGCCTTCACGGTGCGCTTCACCTTCTCACTTAAAAGTGGATCAAGCCCGAGCCCGAGCAATCGTAAACTTGGGGACGCTTTCGAGGACATCATCAGACTTCCAGATTTTTCTTCAGTTTTTCCAGTGTCGCTAACTTTGGATCGTCTGACTCAAGGATGCCGATGGCAGTCCGCAAAGTCTTAATTGCTTTGTCGAGCTTACCTTCCAA
Organism: Chloridella minuta; assembly: GCA_032273045.1. Lineage (NCBI taxonomy): Eukaryota > Xanthophyceae > Mischococcales > Pleurochloridaceae > Chloridella > Chloridella minuta. Next base: position 49,322 of record JAUKPQ010019358.1, read on the forward strand.
CTCCGTCTTATCACCAACCGTTTTTTGCTCAATGGCATTCATCGCTTCCATGTCAAATTCCATGGCGTCCATGCGGCGCTTGAGCTCGAGTATTTTTTGGTCACGATGACGTATCTGCGTTTCTGCATCACTCTTGAGGAGCTCCAAACGTTGCTCCAACTCGCGCTCGCGGCTCGAGACCTTCTTCACTTCGAGCTTCACCTTCTGCTGCATGGCCAGGACTTCGGCCTGGTAGGTCTTCGCTCGTTCTTCGGCGAGTTTACGGCGCTCTGTTTCAAGCTCAATTTGATACTTGAGATCAAGGCCTTCTTCTGTCAAACGGCGCTTCATCAATTGGATTTCTATCTTCTTTTCGTCCAACTCTGCACGCATGCCTAAGGTGTTGCGAGAATGCGCGGTCTTGTCCTCTTCGAGGGTTTCAATCTTTTTCAACAACTCCGCACGATCCGAGCGCAAATGATTGAGCGTCGCCTGGAGGCGCTCGAGTTCATGGTTATAGTGACCCTTCACTTCTTCGAATCCACTGCGGTCTTCACCCGTTGAGCGAGAGGATGGGGCCGCCACTGAGCGCGGGATTTCCGGTGCCTCATCTGGCCCCGCATCGAAACTCAGTTCGTCGTCTTCCTGCTCAAGCACCGGGGCCGACGGGAGGGGTTTCTTAGCTGGTGCTTTCTTCGGAGCTTCAATTTCAATTTCTTCTTCGGCATCGAACGAGAGTTCAACCGGTTCTTCTTCCTCTACTTCGCCACCCATGAAGACGGCTGACCCGCTGGTCATCTCCTCATTGACCTGTGAACTGAGGAATTCGTCACCAGCAAGATCCAGTTCACCACTTGATTCCTGGGAAAGATTGGCGCGCACCATGGTCGCACTCGTGGCATCGGCCTGCATGATTTCTTCAATCTCGGCGAGCTTCGCGAGAACATTTCCATCGAGGTTGATGTCATCTCCCAGCTTCAAACTGGTGGCATCGTCTGGCGCCGAAAGCTCGTCATCGCCCAAAGAAAAATTGTCGTCACCGAGCGAGAGATCAAGGCCACCTTCATCCGGAAGACTTTGCGGAAAATCGTCATCGCCGAGAGAAAGTTCGCCGCCATCAGCAAGATCCAGCTCTTTGTCGTCACTCATCGCCATCTCCTCTCCTCCACCTAAATCTAGATCTGCACCAAGATCTAACTCCGAGGGACTCTCGACCTGTGCTTCAGCGGATTCAAACTTCGGCTTTGCTGTGACAGGAAACACAGCATCGAATTTTTTTTGGATGGCATTGTGTTGAGACATGGCCAAAAATTTGGTCAATTTCTCTTCATCGTTGAAACCTAGTCTGACCAGGGAGGTACCTAGGTCCTTATTGTTTGACACAGTCGACTCCTACGCATGTGGTGCTATTTTAAATGATATCAGGAAGATGGCTTTGCTCACTTTTTTGCGGGAAGCGGCAAAGATTTCTGGAGGGATTCGCTCAACCACTCCTGCGTTTGCTACTTGTATGGGGGGATAGAGCGTAATAAAATTCCATGCATATCTACCTTAGAGGATTCCCCATGAGATTTTTTAGTCTTGTCCTAGTGGTCATGACCTTCTTTACTGTGCCGGCGAGCGCGCAAGATTTTTTGCCAGGTCATCTCATGGCCATGGACTCGCTCTTTAACCACCACGTTCTCTTGGTAGAGAAATCAACGCACACCATGTCGGTCTATGAAAACCAGGGCGGCATGCCCAAGCTCGTTGAGAAATTCAAAGTCGCGAGCGGAAAAATCAAAGGTGACAAGGCCCGCGAAGGTGATCGGAAAACACCGGAAGGAATCTATAACTTCCTCGAATTCTACTCGGCCGCCAGCCTCAAGCAACGCCATGGCGAGATGTCGAAGATGTACGGCGCTGGTGCGTTTACCACCGACTACCCTAACCTGATGGATCAGCGAGTAGGAAAAACGGGGAGTGGAATTTGGCTGCACTCAACTGACGATGCCTCTCGCATTGATAAGGCCCTGGACTCCCGCGGTTGCGTCGTCGTGAACGATGGCGACCTCAAGCAAGTCTCAAAGTATCTCGACCTCACCAACACGCAGATCATCATCGTGCAAGAAGTGAATTACCTCGCTCGCAACACGTGGGATAAGAAGCGCGCCGAATTGATGGGTGTGGTCGAAGGTTGGGCGAACGCCTGGAAAGAGAAACGCTTCAACGATTACATCTCCTTCTATCACCCGCAAGAATTCCGTGACCGCTCAAAGGGCGGTTACCCGGCGTACAAAGCCTATAAGCAGGCGGTGTTCTCTCGTCCGGATACACCAAAGATCACTCTCGACTCAATTTCAATTCTGCAAGCCGAAGACTACGCCGTCGTGACGCTTCGTCAGGACTATCGCTCTGTGGTGATCAACGACACGGGTAAGAAGACGCTCTTCTTGCGCCAAGACGAAGACTACAGCTGGAAGATCGTCGCAGAACTTTGGGAAAAATACCCTGAGGGTGGTAATGTGGCCTTCACGCCTTCACAACGTTTTTTTAAAGAGTGATCGATGATCGAAAAAGAGTCCTCTGACATTCACATCATTCTTCACGATCATCCAGAGCCGCCGCGTCTGTTGGTGATCTCAAAGACTGCGCTCAAACGTTTTCTGGTCACTCTTCCCTTGGGGATTGCAGCCGTTGTTGCTCTCTCGTTGGGTCTTGGGTTGTGGTGGAAAACACCGCAGGTCTCGGGTCAAGTTCGCCTGCCGAGTTTGCCTGACACATTCAATACAACCAGCAACAGTTCGGATGCTGAAGCGGAACTCAAGGCCTTGAAGCTTGCCCAAGTGGCCATGCAAAATAAACTCGCGCAAACAACCACCACCGAATCAGAACTTTGGCTCGGTCCTGTAAAAAAACCCTACGCACTCCAAGATCTCACGGCGAAGAGCCCGCTCAAGCTCGATAGCATTGCGCTGGAAGACGGCGCGGGTAAACGAGTGTTGCGGTTTAATCTGATCAACACGGGCTCACCGGAAGATCGGATCACCGGTCATGTATTCGTTTTCCAAGTGGATAACCGCGGACTTGCCCCCTACCCTGCGATGACAGCACAGGAGTTGCTGGAGGGGATCCGTTACAACAAAGGTGAAAGCTTTGCGGTGGCCCGGCTAAGGCCCGTAGAAGCTCCCTTTCCTCCGGCCGATTCAGACTCCCGCTTCCTCGTGATTGTATTTAACCGTGAAGGTGATCTGCTCATCCGTCAGGAATTGACGGGCCCCTTCAAAGCCACAGGCCAGTAACATGGATATTACCGACTTCAAGACCGCTCGCTTTAATATCGTAGGTGATGGCAGCAAGCTCAATGGCGTGCTTCATCTGGCCGGGCGCAGTTCGATCAGCGGAGAAATTGAGGGTGAGTTACATGCAGCAGAAGGTTCGCAGCTCATTCTAGAAAAAACTTCTCGCGTGCAAGGAAAGCTCTTTGGACACGATGTCGAAATCCACGGCCATTTCCAGGGCGAGCTTCACGTCACAGGAACTCTGACTTTACGCCCGGGCAGTGATACCAGCGGCGTCATCCACGCCGCACGCCTGGTCGTTTATCCAGGCGCGCTGTTAAATTCTGATACGAGTGCTGGCTAGAGCAAACTTTCTGGTTTGATAATCTGCACTTGGCGAATCTTCGAGAGCGGCCCGACGAGCGACGGATCACCCACCACCACAATCACTTGCTCATCCCAGGTGAAGAGTTTACGGATCGCATCGGCGACCTCACGTTGTCCAAGCTTCTTGACTCGCTCGGGGAACATGTAGAGCTTCTCGAGCGGCTCGCCAACGTGATCCAACATCAACAACTGCATCAAGAAACTGTCCGATCCCTCGAATGAGAAAGGATAGTGACCTACGACGTAGTTACGCATGTGCTCGATGTCTTCCGCGCTGATGTTCGCTGGATTGGTGTTCTTTTCCAAGATGTCTTTCACCACATTGATGGTTTCGGCCACCGTCTCTGTTTTAGAGAATGTGCTGATGCCACTGCGACCATACTCCGCTTGCAAACTGACGTAGCTTCCGATGGAGTACGTGAGACCACGCTTCACGCGCACTTCTTGAATCAAGCGCGCGGTGAAACCGCCGCCCAAGTAATCACTGGCGAAGCTCAAACGCTCATCGGGGTCCTTGGCTTCCGTGCCCGGCAAGTAGCGGCCGATGCGAATCTGCGCTTGGTTCGCCCCAGGAACGGGCACGAGGAAGATCCGATGCCCCATGCCTGAAACAGGATTCTTCAAACGTAATGTTTGTGATGCACCACTCTTCCATCCGCACTTTTGCAGAAACTGATCGCGGATAAAGAGCGCTTCTTTCGGGCCTTTGACGTAGAAACGCTTGGGTGCTTCATCACGCATCTCGCTCCAGCGACTCTGCAACGATTCGGGGCGAATGAGTTCCAATGAAGCCAGATTCCCTTCAGTCGCTTGCTCATAGCTCGAGCCGCGCATCATCAGACTGCGGAATGCCCGTTCGGCCAGAGCACTGTGATTCGATGGCAAGTTGCGGAGTTTTGCCAATGATCTTTTCTGGTGAGGCACAAGCTCGGAGCGTGGGAACTTGGCGTCTTTCACGACGTGGCAGAAACGCTCAACCACCGCCGGCAGGTCTTTGACCAAAGCGGAGAAGGAGAGAACGGCGTACTCGTGAGTCACATTATGAGAGAAGTCGACACCGTAGAAATCGAAGAACTCGCTCAGGGCTTTTTGATCGTAGGTTCCAGTTCCTGAGAACAACAGATCCAAGGCGGTTTGTGTTGTGCCCGCTTCTTTTGAGCCATCACGAAGAGCACCGTCAGAGAAATACATCGTCACCGTGGCCAAGGGAAAGCGTTTGTCTTCGAGCCACGTGGTCTTGTAATTACCCCACTGCAAACTTTTGATGTCGTCTTTGCGAAAGTCGGCTGCCTGAGCTGCGACGCTGATGAGAAGAAGTAGTAGATATTTCATTGAGCGCTCCCTGAATTTTTCTCCCAGACCGTCACCCAGACATAGCCGGGCTGTGCGAACAAGCGCTGGCAGGCGCCTTGGACATCTTTCACCGTAAGACCACGGTAGATCTGCAACTCTTTGCGGTAGTAGGCCCAGTCTCCGTAGAGCGACTGACGATCACCGATGAACTGCGCGAGACCCGCCGAGGTGTCGAGTTGGCGGAAGAGTTCCGCTTCGTACTGGTTCTTCACTTTCTGAATCGCGTTCTCAGTGATGGCGGTTTGGCACGAGCCACTCAATTCTTTAACAAGATTCTCTTTAAAGTTATTGAGATCGACTCCCCTCACTAACTCTCCCCCCACCATGAACATGCCGGCCTTCTCAAGGGTGTAGTTGGCAGCGTAGATCGAGGCGACTTTCGGCCGCTTGCTCAGAACATATTTCTGCACCAGGTGCGCACTTTTGCCATCACCCAAAGCCGAACTCAAAATGTCTTGGGCGAAAGCTTCTGGTGCGCCCGAGCGCGCTGCCGGGTAAGAAAGCATGAACATCGGCGAGGAAGATTGCCCCTTGAGGTTCACTTCCACGGGCGTTTTCACTTGTGTGGCGAAGGCACTCACCGGTACCGAGGCACGTGATTGCTCCGGCACGTCAGACGCGGCCAATTCACCGAAATGTTTTTTAACGATGTCTTTTACGTTGCCGGCTTTGACGTCACCGACGATCACGAGCGTGGCGTTGTTCGGTGCGTACCATTGACGGTAGTAACGATAGATTTGGTCTCGGGAGACTGTTTTCAGATCGCCGATGTCCCCAATGACGGACGTGCCGTAAGGAGTTCCTTTAAAGAGTTCTTCCATCGTGCGCAAGTACACTTGGCCCTTCGGTGAGTTCTCGTAGCGCATCTTGCGCTCTTCCTGCACCACTTGGCGCTCTTGTTCGAACTCGTCTTTCTTGATGACGAGGTTCACCATGCGATCGGCCTCAACTCCCAACATCAACTCCAGGGTCGAAGTCGGCATGTTCTCGTGATACACCGTCATGTCGTTTGAAGTGTAAGCGTTAGAACTCCCGCCATTGCCCTCCACCATGTAATCAAACTTACTGGCGGCGATGGTCTTCGTGCCTTTGAACATCAAGTGCTCAAGAAAGTGACTCGCTCCCGTGATGCCTTTGCGCTCGTCTTTGCCGCCCACTTTATAAAACGTGTAGAGCGAGTACACCGGCAACCGATCATCCTCCAGCACGAGCACTTGCAGACCGTTGTCCAACTTGAACGAAGTCACGTCCAACTTCAACGGATCAGGCAAACTTTGCGAGGGAGTGCTGGGGCCTGATGAACAGCCCGCGAAAAAAACGGCAGAAAAAAGAAGAGGTAAAAAACGCATGAAGAACCTTATGATAGGGGAATGAACACGCTAACAGTTTTGGGTTCGGGTACGAGTACGGGAGTTCCTATTTTAGGGTGCAACTGCCATATTTGCCAATCGACGAATCCTGCCAATAAGCGACTGCGCACCTCGGTCTTGCTCGCAACGGCGCAGGGAAAAAATATTGTCGTCGACACGTCACCGGATCTGCGAACGCAGCTCCTGCGGGCCCAAGTCACACGAGTCGATGCAGCGCTTATCACCCACGATCATGCGGACCACACTCACGGCATCGATGATCTGCGGCCTTTTTGCTTTCAGCAAAACCAAACGATCCCGGTGCATTGTTCGCTGGAGACGGGAGCTTCACTTAGACGGAAGTTCGACTATATTTTTGGCCCGCCAAAGCGGCCGGTCATTGGCGGCGGGATCCCCCGGCTTCACCTGGAAGAATTTCCTGGCCGCGAGACCCAAATCGCGGGTGAAAATTTTACCATGTTTGCCCTCCCCCACGGCTATGTTCAGAGCACCGGCTTCAAGCATGGAACTCTCGCCTACCTGACCGATTGCCACAGTATTCCGCAGGAGGTCGCGAGTTTTTTGCGGGAGGCGCAGCTCGATTGGCTGATCATTGACTGCGTAAAGCCTGAACCTCACGACACTCACATGGGTTATCAGCAAACTCGTACTGCCTTGGAACAAATCCAACCCCGCCGCGCAGGGTTGATTCACATGGGCCATGAGTGGGATCACGAAGCCCTGGCGGAGCGGCTTATTGCCGACGGTTTTAATGGGGCAGCGCCTCTAAAAGACGGCGACATCATCAGGTATTCCTAACACACCCCCTGGCATCCAACTTCAACCTCCGGTACTATGGCGCAAAGTATTTTTACGTCCTCTCTTGAAGGAGCTTCTCCATGAAAATTGCTATTCCTAAGGAAATCAAAAATAACGAAAACCGCATCGCGATCGTGCCCGGTGGCGTACGCCAGTTGGTTCTCGACGGTCACGAAGTCTACGTTCAAAAGAACGGCGGCATGGGCATCGGCATCACTGATGAAGAATACATCAAGGCCGGCGCAAAAATTTTGAACACACTTGAAGAGTGTTTCGCTACTGGTGAGATGATCATCAAAGTGAAAGAGCCTCAGCCAAACGAGATCGCTCTCTTGAAGCCGCACCACATCCTCTACACGTACTTGCACCTTGCTGCAGACAAGCCACAGACCGAAGGCTTGATGAAGTCCGGCGCAACATGCATCGCTTACGAAACCATCCAGCTTGATGACAACAGCTTGCCCCTCTTGGTTCCTATGTCAGAAGTCGCGGGCCGCATGTCTGTGCAAGTCGGCGCGACAGCGTTGCAACTTGATAAGGGCGGCAAAGGCATTCTTCTCGGCGGCGTTCCGGGTGTTCACCGCGCGAAAGTCACCATCATCGGTTGCGGTATCGCGGGAACAAACGCTGCGCAAATGGCCGTGGGCATGGGCGCTGACGTGACACTGATTGATCTTTCAACGAAGCGCTTGGCCGAGCTCGATCAATTGTTCGAAAACAAGGTCAACACGATCTTCTCAAACGCTGCGAACATCGAAGAAGCGGTCGTGAACTCTGACCTCGTCATCGGCGCCGTGTTGGTTCCGGGCGCGAAAGCTCCGAAGCTCGTGACTCGCGAGATGATTTCTAAGATGCAGAAAGGCTCTGTGGTTGTGGACATCGCGGTCGACCAGGGCGGCTGTATCGAAACCTGTAAGCCAACCACCCACGAAAACCCGACCTTCGTTGTTGATGGCGTCGTTCACTACTGCGTGGCCAACATGCCGGGTGCGGTTGCACGCACCTCAACCTTCGCTTTGACCAACGTGACCCTTAAGTACGCTCGTATGATCGCTGGCATGGGCGTGGACAAGGCCATCATGAAGGACAAGCCGTTGCGCCTCGGAGTGAACATCTACAAAGGAAAACTGGTGTACGAGCAAGTCGCTCGCGACCTGGACCTTCCTTACACGCCGCTCGCCCTCGATAAATATCTTTAGTCTTTTCCGGTCATGGCCTATCATTAAGCCATGACCGGTAAACCCCTTTTCGACAAAATCCTCCTTGGTTTGAATGGTCTGGTGGCCCTCGCAGCTGCTGGGTTGGTTTTCCACGCCCACAACAACATCAAGCCAGTGCCGACCGATCAAAAAGCTGAAGAAGCATCTTTGGTGCAAACAGCTTTTGAAGAAAGCCAGATGAAGGCCTACGACTTCAAAGCGATGGTGGTGAACATCTATTCGGAAGGTTCACGTCTTCGTTACTTAGATGTGGAGCTCGGCGTACTGCCGTTCAAAGAATCGGACAAAGCGCTCATTAAAGAGCGCGAATATGTTTTCAAGAATGCACTGGTGACGGTTGCGGCGGCGATGACACCGGATGAACTGTCGTCTGTGACGGGCAAGATTTTGCTCGAGTCACGTCTGAAAAAAGCAACTAACGAGGCACTAGGTGCCCCGGTAGTTAAGAAAATCTATTTTGCGAAATTCGTCGTTCAGTAAGAACTACTGACGAGTAGCAGGCGAGTCAGATTCAAGAGCAACCGACTTATCAGCGTCGTCTCCCAAACCTTTCAACATCTTCGCGATTTCTTCTTTCGTGATTTTGCCTTCAGCAAGCAAACGGTCACGCAAACGGACATCGAGCAATTTTTCTTCAAGAGCTTGGCGTAATTTCATGAAATACCTCGTGTTGGATGGGAGAAGCTAACAAACCCCGTCAAACATGTCCAGGATGCTGCTTAGTGCCAATACTGAGGTTTGTCATTGTCGTCTTTCTTGACGAGTTTGAGGTGCTTCGCATTAGAACTCGCACGTTTGCTCCCTGAATTTCCATTGAGCCACCAGGCAATCGCCGGGGCCGTCTGGTAACGGATCAAAGCAAAGCCTACGCCCATGGAGAGCAAGTGCCCCCAAGAGGCCGGGTTCCCTGAGAAAAGCCCCATGTAGAGCTCCACGCCCGCCATGATGAGGCAGAACCACTTAGCCTTCACAGGAAAAGCGAACATCATAAGGAATTGGCGATCAGGATAGAGTACCGCATAGGCGACACACAGAGCGTAGGTAAATCCGGCCGTGCCGACGAGCACACCGCCGCCTAACCAAGTTCCGCGCAAAATGAAAGACGCGAGCAAAAGATAGAGCGCACCAGCGACGAACACTGAAGTGAAGAGAAACTTGAGGTAGATGCGCTTGCCCCACTGAGCTTCAAGCTCCGAGCCTAAGAACCACAGCGCCAGACCGTTGAACAACACCGCCATCAATTGGGTTTCGACCCAAGGGTAAGTCAACAACGTGTGCAGGCGCAGAGGGAACGTCATGCCTGGAACAAGACCAAACCACTGTACGAGGGAAAAAGCCCCCAAGGCATGGCCTATTGAATGAAGCACAAACAGCGAAACCAATGTGATCAGCAAAACTTTATTGACCGGTGTTAACGGAGGAGCTTGATTCATGAGTGGTGTCTTCCCGTAGATATTTCGATGAGCACGCCACCGGTGGTTTTGGGATGAATGAAATTCACCATGCAACCACCGGCACCAGGACGAGCGACAGGATAAATGAATTTGTATCCACGCGCTTCCATTTCGAGTTGTTTGGCAGTGACGTCCGGAACTTTGAAGCAGATGTGATGAATGCCTTCACCTTTGCTGGCGATGAATTTTCCAATCGGTGTCTCGGGGCCTGTGGGCTCGAGTAGTTCGATGTGCCCGTGAGCATCGATGGGAGCAAAGGCGGTGGTGACACCTTGGTCAGCCACGAGCTCGCGCCCGGCCTCAAACTTCAAACCGAGATCTTCCCAGACGCGCATACGGTCATCAAGTGACGATACGGCGATCGCGATATGATCTAATACACAGTCTTTAAGTTCTGGAAGCATGGGCCCATTATGGCCCAGATTGAGATGACTCGGCTAGAGATCGGGTGGATCAATCGCTTCGTCACAAGCTGTCGGACTAGTTGGGTCAAATGTTGGATTCAGACCCGCTGGTGGTGGCTGGCAAGTTCCCGCACGGCAATCACCAAACTCTTGAGAGTTATAGCAGCGTTTTGCACAGGTGGTATTGCCCTGCGGATCGGTACCGGTTTTCACAATGTAGCAGTTCGTCACGTTCGACTTCTGGCACCATTCTTTGGCCAAACAGAATTGCCCGTAAGGCTTGTTACACAGCACCGCTGGACTCAAGGTGTTGTCGTGAACGCCGCAGCGACCAGTAGAAAGATTGCAGCACAGGCTTGAACATTCAAAGTCAGACGAACAGCTGGTGCCAATCGGCAGGTTACCTACGCTCGGAGCTTGCTCCACGCATTGAGTGACGAGTTCGTTGTTCCAGCAGCGGCTGTTGTAGCAGCACTCGCCGCTACCGCACTGGTTAGAGTTCGAGCACGACTTGAAGTTACTGTAGAGATAGTCGTTACCTTCGCCAGAAATCTGCGTCGCACGCACCAACTGAAGGACCACGTCGGTGGTTTCTGCGACGGTGATCAGGGTGCCGTCTTCGTTCACCGTGAGAATTTCAATTTTACCGGTAGCATTACATGAGCCGATGTTTTCACCGGCGTAGTTCACGCTTTGCACGCGCAGGTTACACCCATCCACGAGCTCCGTTGCTCCACTGGCCGGTTGTTGCGTCGCTGTTTTAGTATCAAGCGACAGAAGATCCGTCTTAAGATACTTCACGTCGGTGTTGAGGTTCATGTAACCAAAACGCGGAAAGAGTTTTGAGTGATGAAGATGCATCAAATCTAACGTCTCGCCGAAGCTCGGTGCCGTTGGGTAGAGCGGACTGAAATCGAAGAGACCATTGGGGCCGAAGACGGCGTCCTCAGTGATTTCCCAGTTATTCGCATTGATGGCTTTGAAAGGGCCGTAATACCCTACTGCCTGCGAGTAGATCACCGCGTTGGCAGCGTTACGCTGAGTCAGAGTGCCGGTCTGACCGAAAACACTGAATGACAAATCTTGCACGCCCGTTCCTGACGTCGCGTTCGACACACCAGAGGATATGATTGTGGCGACACTGAGAGATTTATCTGGCAAACAGCGATTGAGAAACGTCGAGGGTGCTTGATGGTAGTAACCGCGTTTATCCAGCGTCAAATCGATCTGCGCCAGAGATGGATAAACCGCCGTGCTCGTACCTTGCACGAGCGCGCGGTCGACAACTTTAGCGTAGGTGTAAAGACACTTCTCTTCTGTATCAGCTGAGCCATCGGCCTTCAACCCATCACACGCGCCTTGGCCGTTGAAGGTGTTGTCGTCTTGCAAACGCAAGGCACGGCAGTAAAGACTTGGATCGCGGTTAGTTTCGACCGGCTCGTTCGCCGGATCTGAATAGTCGCGGTAGTCGTACATGTCGTAGATCAAGCGTTGATTCGAGAAAGGCTGGCTGCGCAAGTCCATCACGAGGACATCGATCTCTGTGTTCGGCGTGATGCCGGGAGCGCGCGCGACAGTGGCTGGAATCGTCACCGTCTCACGTGACACACCGAAGGTGAATTTCACTTGGACGAAGCGACCCGCGAGCGAGTTGATGTTGATACCACCCAAGTATAAAAGGCCTTGGTAGTTTTTTGGCAGCGTCAGTTTACGAACGTAAGAGCCCGCACCCGAAAGACCCGTGCCCGTAAAATAGGTTGGGTAATCAGCTGTCGTGATTTTGGGTTCGACTAAGTTACGAATTTCTACTTTCGGAGGAGCTGCTGTAGCTGCGCCACCAGAAGAACCTGATGTCGTAACACCCACTCCACCACCCGAGCCTCCAGTTGCACTGGGAGCGATATTAGCGCTCGCCAGATTACGCGACGGCACCTCTTGGCACGACGCCAGCACGACGGTCATAACCGTGAGCAAAACGACGAGACTATGGTGAGACATGCGCTTCAAGAGACTCTCCTCTGGTCATCTTATCGACCTAAAGGCGCGACACTTTTAACTTCTCTTCTATTCTAAGGGGGGGAGAAAATTTGTCCGGGGGGCGAGGGCCAACACACTGGAATCCTGTAGTCTATCTCTGGGAATGCCCGAGTAACATGCCCAGGTTTTGCCTCACTCGATGGATTCGAAGGTCCCCTTCTGTCGGTTCTTGCGAAAGCCCGGTACGGCATAAAGCCGGCCGTGGAACGTAACCCAATAGCCTGGCTCAACCATGTGAGCGGCGAAAATAGCCTCCACCACATTTTGAGTGGCGTCCGAATCTTCAAAGCCCATGGGCTTCATCGCTCCTGTGAAAACCACCGGAACAGCAGGCTTGGGCGCACGCTCAAAGCAAAAACTCGAGGTGATGTCCATGGTGTCTGTGCCATGCAAAACCACGATGGGAAAGCCTTGTTTGGCGGACTCTTGGATCTCTTGGCAAATCAGCTCGCGGTCACTTTCATCCATGAACAGCGAGTCTTTGGCCATGAGCGATTTCACGCGAATGTCGGTATAGGGCAAACGGAGCTTTTGCAGGATGGTATTCTTGATGATGGTATCGCGATTTTGCAGCGTGCCTTCACTCTCATCGTAGATCTTTTCGATTGTTCCGCCGGTGGTCAAAATGATCAGCGGACGAGGATCGTTTAGCGCCATAAAATCTCACCCGGTCGCCCTTGACTCTGGGCCAACCGTCTCCATATTGTTTGAACCAATTTTACCACATTGTTTTGGAGGACTCCATGGCCCGTTCAGGTAGCATTTCAGTTAAAACCCAAGACATCTTCCCGATTATTAAAAAATGGCTTTACTCCGAGCACGACATCTTCTTGCGTGAGCTCGTTTCTAACGCCTGTGACGCCATCACCAAGCGCCATGCTTTTGCGCGTACCGAAAACCTCGAGGCCCCAGAAGGCCAAGTACAGGTGGTCCTCAACAAAACGGCGGGCACGCTGACGATCTCAGACAACGGTTTGGGAATGAACGAAGAAGAAGTCGAAAAGTACCTCGCCCAACTCGCCTTCTCCGGCGCCGCTGAGTTCGTGGAAAAAATGAAAGCGCAAGGCCAAGACGCCGACGTCATCGGGAAGTTCGGTTTAGGTTTCTACTCCGCGTTCATGGTGGCCGACACCGTTACAGTCGACACGCTCTCTTACCGACCGGGCTCGTCACCAGTGAAGTGGACTTGCCAAGGGGATGTGGACTACACCTTCGACACAGGCACGCGCACGGAAGCCGGCACCACCATCACTCTCCAGCTCTCAGAAGATTCGAAAGACTTCCTTAACCGTTGGAAGACGGCAGAAACCTTGCGCCGCTACTGCGACTTCATGCCATGGGACGTGAGCATTCTTGACGCCGAAGAAAAAGACGCCAAAGCCGAAGTCATCAACGAGCGCGAGCCGTTGTGGAAAAAAGAAGCCAGCCAGATCACAGATCAAGAGTACAAAGACTTCTACAAAAAACTTTTCCCGATGGACCCCGAACCTTTGTTCTGGTTGCACCTTAATGTCGATCATCCGTTCACGCTCAAAGGGATTTTGTATTTCCCTAAGGTGAACATGCAAAAGCCCATGCAGGAACAGGGCATCAAGCTTTACTGCAAACAAGTTTTTGTCTCTGACTCCGTAAAAAATGTTTTGCCCGATTTCCTCACGCTCTTGAAAGGGGCCATGGACTCCACTGATATTCCACTGAACGTGTCACGCTCAGCATTGCAGGGTGATCCGAACGTGAAGAAGATCGCGAACTACGTGGTGAAAAAAGTCGCAGAAGGCATCAAGAAACTCGCGAACTCAGATCGCGAGCGCTTCGAGAAAGTGTGGGAAGATATTGGTCTCTTTGTGAAGTACGGCTGTATCTCTGATCCAAAGTTTGATGAAGTCGCCCGCGGATCTGTCCTATTCAAAAACTCTGAAAACAAACTGGTGACTCTTGAGGATTACGTCACGGCGATCCCGGAGAATTACAAAGCGAAACTGACGGACACCATCCTCACTCATGACATGATGACGGGTGATGAAGGCTTGCGCAGTCAACTGTTGCAAGAAGGCATTCAGGCCATCTCCCTCGATCAAATGATCGATCCTCACTTCACTCAGCACTGCGAGATGCAACCCCAAGGCGAGAAGAAGTACAAGTTCGTGACGGTTGAGACGGAGATTGAGAATCTACTCGAGAACGCCCCGGTGGGCGCTGATGACCTGAAGATCTGCGACTTCTTCAAAGAAGCCCTCGATGCGAAGCCGGAAACTTTGGACGTCGAAGTGAAAGGTCTAAAGAATGCGACGGCCGCAGGCTACTTCAAAGTCGACGAACAGATGCGCCGCTTCCAGCAAATGACAAAATCCATGGGTAACGGTTTCAGCATGCCGCTCAAGAAAACCTTGGTCATTAACCCGACTCACCCTCTCGTGCAAAATGCTTGGAAACTTTGGGAAGGCGGAGTGAAAAAAGATTTAGCCAAAAAACTTGTAACGCATGTGCAAGATATGGCCACGCTCTCAAGCGAAGGCTTAACAGCTGAAAACAAAGAAGCCTTCGTGAAGCGGTCTCAAGCCTTGGTTCAGGAATTGTCGACTCTCGCGATCTGATATAATTAAAATTTTCATGGAGCATTTTTTTGTTAAAATGCTCCATGGATTTTCTCGTCGGAAACAACATCGCCTCCTCTGCACTGCTCTTTGTGGAATTCGATAAGAATTTTCAGACGAAGTGTGCGTCCTCTGGTTGGAACAAGTTTTGCTCAGGCCTCGCCTCCATTGATATTTGGCAGCTGCTAGATGCAGCCGAGGCCAAGTCGTTTCGAGATTGGCTGCGCGCCGATGTCTCCGATTCCTACGACCTTTGGGTCAATCATCCGACACACGGGCGCACGAGCTTGCGCTGCCAAAAAATCCACAAAGATTCAGCAGAACTCGTTCTGCAGTTGGTGGTCATCAATGACATCGCTGTGGAAAAGAAACTCCTGAAAATCCTCACTGGCCTGACGGAGTTAAGTGAGACCTTCCACGATTCTCCCGTCCTTCTCCACCAGAAGTCGCTAGAGTTCCTGGTGGCTTTTCTAAGAGCTAAGCAGGGAGCCTTCGGCTACTTCGAAAGTGAGACGAAGACACGCTGGCTTGCGCAGACGGGGACCCTGCCGACGCAGATTGCGGCCGAGCTCGCGGGCCATAAGCAGGTGCAGGTCAACGCGGGAACAACCGCCATCCCGCTACGGCACGAGAACAAATCGATCGGCGTCATCTCCCTCGAGGGCCTCGGCCCAGTCCTGATGACCGACGCGGGATGGCTGCTCATCGGGCAGCACTTCACGGCGCTCTGTCTCCAGGCGATAAATGAAAGCAAGTCGCAGATGCTGAGTAAAAAACTTTCGCTCACGCAGAACTTCCTCGAGCAGACGAACGCCGTGGGCATGATCGGCGGCTGGGAAGTGCGGGTGGATGACCTCACGGTTTTCTGGACCGACGAGACCCATCGAATCCACGGAACCGATCCGCGCAGCTACGTCCCGAACGTGAACGATGGCCTGCAGTTCTACGTGCCCGAACAACGGGACGACATCACCGCGGCTTTCACGCGCCTTCTGCAAACGGGCGCCAGCTTCGATCGGAACTTTCAGATCAAGCAAGCGTCCGGAAACGTCATCTGGGTTCGTGTGGTGGGCAAAGCGGAGATGGTGCATGGGCAAGCTGTGCGGGTTTACGGCATCTTCCAAAACATCGACGAACTCCACCGCTCGACTCTGAAGATCAGCGAAACCAACAAGACCCTCGAGCTGATTCGCGAGGCGAGCTCAGATGGCTTCTGGGACTGGGACCTCAAGTCCAACATCGTCAAGTACAGTCCGCGCTGGAAGTCGATGCTCGGCTACGGCGTGGACGAACTCCCCGACGGCAATGACACCTGGAAGAACCTCATTCATCCCGATGATCTGCTGCCGATTCCAAAGATCGTTGAAGCACACTGGTCCAACCGTATGCCTTACAACCACACCTCTCGCTTCAAGCACAAGGACGGAAGCTGGCGCACGATTTTTGTCCGCGGCCAGACGGTCCGCGATGACCAAGACAAACCGATCCGCATGCTCGGCATCCACACCGACATCACAGACATCACAGAACTTCGAAGGGAAGCAAAGGATCAGGCCTTCAAGACGAGCTTCGTGATGAACGCCCTTGGGATCGGCATATGGGACTGGGACGTGGAGAAAAATGTCCTGAACTGGGACGAACAACTCTTCGATCTCTTCGGCGTCAACAAGAAAGACTTCTCTCACAGCTTCGATGACTGGCGAAAGACAGTCGACCCCGCGTACCTTGCCGATGCCGAGCAGCGCGTGGCCTCCACCCTCGAGAGTGGACTCATCTTCGAGCACGTCTTCAAGCTGAAGCAAGAGCACGGGGCGAAAATGATTAAGGGTCACGGCGTGATTCTTCGCAACCCAGAGGGGAAACCTCGGCGCTTGATAGGCATCAACTTCGACGTGACTCACGAAAAGGAGCTCGAGCAAGAACTCGAGGTCTTCAAGCAGCTCTCGGAAATGTCACCGGACATCGTGGGACTTATGAACCTCACCGGCGCTGTGATTTTCCTGAACCAATCTGCCATGGCAATCGGCTGGAAGCGCGGTGAGCAGGCACAGAAGTTCTTCCCGCAGGCATCAGTCGAGCTCTTCAAAAGTACGATATTTCCCTCCCTCCAGCGCAGCGGAAAATGGGAAGGCGAACTTCAATTCCGCGACAACAACAACGGCCAAGAATTTCCGGTACTGCAGCGGGCCTTCATGATGAAGGACAAGCACGGCAAGGTGCAAGCGATCGCGACTGTGGCCGTCGACCTGCGCGAAAAGCGACGCCTGGAAGGCGAGATCGAGCGGCAGCGTCTCCAGTTCATCAACAACTCGAAGATGTCGTCGCTGGGAGAGATGGCCAGCGGCATGGCCCACGAGATCAATAACCCGCTCGCGATCCTGAAGGGAAACATCACCATCCTGCGCCTCAAGGTCGACTCCAATGAGTTCGCCAAGGAGACGGTCACCCAGTTCCTCGATAGACAAGACAAGACTGTGGATCGCATCGCAAACATCATCTCGGGCCTCAGGAGCTTCGCACGCGACCATTCCCAGAGTGAGTTCAAGTCCTTCCGGGTTCAAGAGATGATCCTGCAGACGCTCCCCTTCTGCGAGGCACGCTTCCAAAACAAAGGCGTGGCGTTCACGCACGAGATGCCGGAGATCGACCTGCAGGTACGTGGACGAGAAACGCAGCTCAGCCAGGCCATCCTCAACTTGCTCAACAACGCCTTCGACGCCGTGACCGGAACGCCGGACGCGTGGATCAAGCTAGCCATTTACACGGAGGGCGCACGGGTCAAAATTTCATTGAAGAACTCCGGTCCCCTCATTCCGGCTAAGCTTCACGATCGAATCATGGAGCCGTTTTTCACTACGAAGGAAGTCGGGAAAGGCACCGGCCTTGGTCTGTCCATCTCGAAAGGGATCGTGGAAACGCATGGCGGGCGCCTCTACCTGGATGGAGAAGCGCCCGAGACAACATTTATCATTGAACTGCCGATGAAATCCTAGTCGGCCGTTGCATCCAACTCCGGCTCACCCATTTTCACACTCAAGTTGCCGGTCATGTCTTCTTTGCCACCCCAACTGCGCTTGCCTTCCAGCGGGATCACGTTGGTGCCGGCAAACTTCACTGAGTGGCGGTGGCCCTGAACTGTCTGACGTGCGCCGCGCTCTTCTTCTTCTTTGCAGCCGATGCACATCGTTGCGGTCGGACGTGCCTCCAAACGTGAGGCGCCAATCTCGCCTTCGCACTCTTCACAAACGCCGAAGCTGCCGGCGTGAATCTTATCCAATGCGTATTTCACTTTCTTCAAGTAAACAGAGTTGCGTGACTTAAGACGCAGATCCATCTGTTGCTGTTTCTCTTGGGTGAAGGCGTCGATCTCGTCGCCACCGGTGATGATGGTGAGTTCGTTTTCTGAGACAAACTCCGCTCCCAAGATGTTAAGAAACATATTCTTGAAACCTTCGATTTGTACCTGTTCCATAACGTTCTCCTTAAATCCTTGGTCCCAATCCTCGGGGCCTTTGTTGTTTCTCTCACCAATCCTTAGCGAGAGTCCTTCCATGTACAAAGCTTCGGTAGAGATCCCTCTCTAAAGTCACTCATCCTTGAGTGCCCTTAGCTTCGTGCCATAGCTAAAGCATGAACGATGCCAAAATTGGATAAGTGCAATCTTGCTAGGTTATAGATTGCGCGGTGCCAAATGAGGCCGTAGAAAGGCCAAAGAGACACCAAATCACAGTGGCACCAGGGCCAGGAAAGCCTGACTGTAAATGTCTTACTCTGTTGAAATGATAGGAAATTACAGCTGTAAGTCCATAGAACTTAACGCGGGGCGTGCGTGAAAGCCTTGATACATTTTTGCGAAAGAGAAACCACGGCGCACGACTTCGTCTTTCACACCCATGCCTCTCAACAAAAAACGCGTGAGATGGGTTAGACGCTCTCGCTCGGTCTCCCAGCTCACAAGCACATTGGGTGTGCCTGCTTCCGTAAGGGCCAGCGAGAGCATCTGTCCAAAGGCCAACCACAAAGTTTCATCCGAGACTTCATCCATGTGAAGATCTCCCGAGGAACAGGCCGCCTGAAACGACATCATCCACCAGGGAAGCAGGGTGTGAGCGAAATGCTCTTGGTGCGCACGCAGCGGTCCTTCGATTTCGAAGAGGCCATGACCAAGAAGCCGCAGGATTTGCGGGTGCCGTTCCACTGGATCAGTTGATCCTGGACGACGCCCGAGGGTAATTCCCCACACCAGCATCCCCGTGATGAACAAAAAATGCGCCGTCGAGGGTGACGAGGCATTCACAAATTTTTCCCATTCATGGAACGGAAAGCGATGCATGCGCTTCACTTCCATCCAGAGGTCTTCTTTAGAACTGAAATGACGATAGAGGATCGGCTCGGTGATCGCTAAGCGCTGCGAGAGCTCGCGCGTGGTCACACCGTGGAAACCGCGTTCCGCAAACATGTGCGAAGCGATTTCTAAAATCTGCGAACGCCGTTCCGTGGCCTTAAGACGTACTTTGATCGTCATTCTCATCCTTGAGTCGACTTACTTTTAATTAGTATAAGCTAACTTGGGCCCAAGGAAGGGAATTTTTTGCCATTGTTAGTAAGCGCTTACTCTTTTATTTCCGAGCGTCTTGCTTGGGTGCTTAGGATAACTGATCAGATTGCCGATAGAACTTCCATGAGTCAGAACCTCACTCTTTTATGCCGCGATGAATGCCTACGCCTCCTGCGTGAGCTTCCGCAGTCAAAACAAGGGCGCTTGATCCTTCACACGTTGAAGGCCAATGTTCATGCGCTCGGACTCACTCAACTTGCTCGTCAAATCCACGCTGCCGAAGAAGCGCACATGCCCTGCTCTCACTTACCAGTCGCTCAGTGGCGCTCGGAGATTGAGCGTCTCCATCCGCTGGAGCGAAGCTGGGAAGAGATGCTGATGCGAATGGCGCAAGAAAATAAGAAGACGCTAGAGTTGCATTGGCATGGCCCGCATCTCGAAGAACTCACTTCTATCGTTTTGCACCTCGCTCGCAACACCATCGCTCACGCGCACAAGGATCAGCTCTCTTTATGGGTGACAGTGAAGCAACGAGGAAACTCGTGGCATGTGCAGGTTCGTGATGATGCTGGAGGTGTGCAACCTCATAAACGGGATGTGGACATGCTCGCCGGCCGTGGAGCAGGCCTGCAGTACGTGCAAGATACCCTCAAGGGTTGGGGCGGAACCTGTGGAATCCTTTCAAATCCGGGTCACGGAGTGACCGTCACTTTACAGTTTCCCATGGCCGCAAAAATCGCGGCCTGACTTATCCCAGCATCTCCTCTAGATTGCGGCCAACAAACCCTTTTGGAGGCCATCCATGAAACTACTCGTCGTAGCTCTCTCTTTATTTGTCAGTTCTGCTTATGCTTGCTCATGCGGTGAGTGGGGTTCTGCTCGCGAGATGCTTTCAGGCTCCAAGGCTGCTTTCGTCGGAACTGTTGTCGCGACCAGTCTTGGCGAGATCAGCCCAGACTCCGGCGAGCCTCTCGCACTCACAAAATTCCTCATCACAAAAAGCTTCAAGCCACGCGGTCGTCGCTCTGCCATGACTCGCTCAGAAGTGGGCGACGGCGGCAACTGCGGAACAAACTTCGCAGTGGGTGAAAGCTATTTGCTTTTTGCTTATGAGTTCGAAGGAAAAATCTACACCGACCTCTGCTCGATCCAGCCGATCAATGGCTCACGTTCTCAGAACATTTTCTTGCGTGACCTTTATCGCGCGTCTCGCCTCTCTCTCTAGCTTTTATGTCTGAGCAAAGGGTGTTCACACCTTTTGCTCAGTTCTTTCTGAAGATCTCAACTTTCCCTAAATAATTCCCACCCTGATCGTAATACGGACCACTCATGCGGTTCGGGTTGCGAATATCCAACAAGATAAAATCACCCGGCGCTGGCTCGACGTAGATCTGATCCTTGCGGCCAGGCACAAGGCGCAGGGCCTGGTTTTGGCCGTCACCCGTCAATCTTGAGTACTGCTTCCCTGAAGGGTCTGTGAGAATGATACTGATGATCCCCATGAGCTTCTTGCCGTCTTCCATGTAGAAGTTCATGTCCATGGCCACATGATCCACGCGGCCCTTATTCTTGCCGGTTTCCCAGGTGTAGCGGCCTTCGAAGTTCCCGCGCATCTTGCGCACCTGTGGCGACATCTTGTCGGCAACCGGCGCCTTACGATGGGTGACGAGATTGTTGAGCGCCTTGTCGGCCGGCGAAACGGCGACGGGTTGAGCTTCGACTTTCACTGGCTGCTGCGAACTGGCCACCGATGCCAGCGCGGCACTCTCAGCTGGCGTGATGGATTCCTGGGGTGGAATTTCTTTGATGATCGGCTCTGCCATCGCAGCTTCTGGACGTTGTTGTTCACGCACGAGACTCGCGAGGAATAACACCACGGCCTTACCGTAATACTCTTCCGCAGCTTTCAGCTGAGCGGCTGAATCGCCTTCTGCTTGAATTTTGGCAACGCCGGCCTCGGCCCATTCTTGTGGAGCAGAAGTTTTGTTATCTTTTTTGATAATGGTCATGATGCCAAGACCCAACAAAACACCAAAAAGGATGAGTCCTAAAGACTTCATACGTACTTCTCGCTCTTGTCTTTCGAGAGCACGATCTCGCCCTTCGCCTTCATCGCCAGCACCACATCCATGATGCGGGTCTGGGCCTCCATGACTTCACTCAACGGACGCGGTTTCCCGCGCAAGAGTTCGTCTACGTCAGCGCGATTGTTTTTTGAAAGGAGCGAGAGAATATGATTTTTGACTTCACTGGATGAGCCGCGCAGAGCGAGCCCCCAATCAGTGATGTGGGTTTCGGGCCACAGCTTCCCCATCATGCTGACGGTGAGATACTGAAGATCATCGAAAGTGGTGAGCTGTGACTTCAGACGAATGGCCATCTCCGGATCTTGCCGGGCCATGTCCGCAATCAGCGTCTGTTGAGCGGCGAGATCGAGATGCTGAAGCAATTCCAGCGCAGCCTTGAAGCCGTCGATTTTTTTTCCGCCGGCCATCTTAGACTCCTAAGTAAGGATGCTTCGTATTGAGATGCTTCTTCACGTAATCACCCACCGCTGCTTCCAGACCCATGAACTTAAACTTCGGGAGCGCTTTCTTGAATTTCGCCATGTCCGCTTCCGTGAAGTACTGGTACTGAGAGCGAAGATTCTCCGGCATGTCGATGTAACGAATGTTGGGTTCCTTCCCCATTCCAGCGAATGTCGCACGCGCGAGATCAGCAAAGGTGCGGGCCTCACCGGTACCAAGATTGTAAATGCCGCTCAAGCTGGGTTTCTTTTTCCCCGCTGCCATGAGCTCAACCATGGCACGACAAACGTCTTTCACGTAAACGAAGTCACGCTTTTGTCCGCCGTCGATGTAACCCTCGCGATGAGACTTAAAGAGCTTCACTTCGCCATCGGCCTGGATTTGTTTAAAGCCGTGGTAAACCACCGAGCTCATTTTGCCTTTGTGGTATTCGTTCGGGCCAAACACGTTGAAGAATTTTACGCCGAACCAGTACGGGGGTTTTTTCGTTTGCTTCAACACCCACTCATCGCTGAGTTGTTTTGACCAACCGTACTTATTAAGCGGCTTGAGTTTCGGCAAAGATTTGTGATCATCAGCGTAGCCTTGCTCGCCATCACCGTAGGTGGCCGCCGAACTGGCGTAGACCAGCGGAACTTTTTTGCGCGCGCAGGTTTCGAACAACAGGTTCGTGTAGAGCGTGTTGTTGTCGTACAAAAGATCCATGTCCATTTCCGTGGTCGCGGAGATCGCGCCCATGTGGAACACACCTTTGATCTGCGTCGGCTTCGTCCAAACCGGGTGATCCCACAGCTCGTCGGGATAAATAATGCCGGCAAATTTCAGGTCGCGCAGGTTGAGCCACTTGTCGCCATCTTCCATCACATCCACGAGTAAGAGATCAGTGATCCCTAACTGATTGAAATGATGAACGAGAACGCTTCCAATAAAGCCTGCTGCGCCGGTGATGATGTACATGTGTTGTCCCTCTTAATGCGCTTATCGTACCCGAGATTCCCCTTCAAAAAAAAGGCATTTTTCAGTATAACGACGGGCACTTAACATTCTGCACCGAAGGATAGCCATGAACGTCGACGGCTGGAAGATCGAAGAATCATTCCGCAACACTTTTGCCATGGGCTTTAAGGTCACCGCGCACCTTCATTCTGAGAAGAGCGAGTACCAACAGATCGACGTGGTCGATACCGAAGCGGTCGGCCGTTTGCTGCTGCTTGATGGCAAAACCATGGTCTCGGACAAAGATGAGTTCGTGTATCACGAAGTGGTTTCGCACATCCCCTACATGGTGTCGCGCCAGTGCAAGAACGTGCTCATCATCGGTGGCGGTGATGGCGGCGTCGTGCGCGAGTTCGTGAAACACAAAGACATCGCCCGCATCGATCTCGTAGAAATTGATGAGCGCGTGATTGAAGTGTCGAAAAAATATTTCCCTGACTGTACGTCTGGTTTGGCGGACCCCAGGGTCCGCGTGCTTTGCCAGGATGGTTTTGCTTTCATCAAAAAAGCGAAGTCTGAATACGACATCATCGTCATCGACTCAACTGATCCGGTGGATTTCGCCACCGCGTTGTTCACCGACGCGTTTTACGCGGACGTTTACAATGCGCTCACACCTGAAGGCATCATGCTCAACCAAACCGAGAATCCATTCTTGGATGAGTGGGGCGTGAAAGACATCTACAATAACATGCGCAAGATCTTCCCGATCGTGAAGTCCTTCACGGCGCCGATGCTCGTGTATCCAGGAGTATTCTGGACGTGGGGGTTCTCATCGAAGAAATACGGCCCGACGGATTTAAATCCAGAGCGTCTGGCTTCAATGTCTAAGATCGAACGTGATTTGAAATGGTACAATACCGAATGGCACAAGAGTGCCTTCTCGTTGTCGAACTTCCACAAAAAGACCATTGGTCAGGAATAAGTATGGAACAAAAACTTCTGCGCGAAATTGAAGGTCTTGAGAGTGCCCGTCCGTTCATCGGCACGCAGTACGCGCAAGCGATTTTCTCGAACACCACGCACTTGGTGGGCTTTTGCTTTGACGGCACCACGAGCTTTCGTCCCGGTGCGCGTTTCGGGCCAGGTGCTCTTCGCGAAGCCTCTTACGGTCTCGAAGACTACTCACCGTACTTGGACAAAGACACCCAAGACTACAACTTCGTCACCATGGGTGATTTGCCGATCTATCCGTCTAAGTGGCACATCACCAACGACTTCTGGATGGAGATGACCAAGGACTTGGACTTCAAGAAAGACAAGATCAAGTTCATCGTCTTGGGTGGTGAGCACTCGATCTCCTACGGCCCGATCGTGCGCCACATGGAGCAGTACCCGGATATGGTGCTGTTGCACCTAGATGCCCACGCCGATCTTCGTGATGGATACTTGGAAGAAAAATACAGCCACGCCTCGATCATTCGTCGCGTGCTGGATCATTTCACACCGAAGAATACGCTCATTCAGTACGGCATCCGCTCGAGCCCACGGGATGAGTTCAACTGGATGAAAGAGAACGGCACGTTGATGACCTCGCTCAAAGAGTGCTGCGAGAAGTTGGAAGCGATTCCGGATGATCGTCCGATTTACCTTACGCTTGATTTGGATTTCTTCGATCCGGCCTACATGCCCGGCACTGGAACACCAGAGACGGGTGGTGAAGATTTCCACGGCTTCATGAAGATCTTGAAGATTTTGAATCGCAAGAATTTCATCGGCGCGGACATCAACGAACTCGCACCGATGCTCGATTCAACAAACAACTCCGCGTGCATGGCCGCCAAGGTTTGCCGGGAAGTGATGCTCGCTCTTCAGTGACAGCTATGCTTGACCTTCGCGGAGGCGGGTTTATGACTCGCCTCCAGTTGGTTTGCTGCTCTCACGCCAATCGTAAAAATCCCCACGGTCATGAGAGCAATGGCATAGGCTTTTGGGCGACGCTGACTGAGCGGTCTTAGAACTCGTTTCACTAGACCTGGTGCCGCCACCATTGCCGGTAAAGTCCCTAGCCAGAAAGCAAACATCCCGAGCATCGCGGTCCAAGGACTTTGCAACGCCACCGTTGCTGCGATGACTCCGTAGAGCAACCCACAAGGAAGTAGGATTGAGATAAGACCAATGAAGAAGGCCTTGGTGATTTGCGGAAACGTGCGATTTACTTTGGTCCACATGCCTTGATAACTGCGCTGAAGGAACTTCGGAAGAGGAAGCTCGGCCTTCTGACCACGGTAGCTTTTGATTCCCCAGAAGATGAACAGGCCACCCACGAGAAAACTTGGAAAGACTTTGAACCAAGCAGGGGCCATCTCAAAATTAAAGAGGCCTCCGGCCAAGCCGGCGACCGCACCCAGAGCAAGGTAACCCAGCAAGCGGCCCACTTGATAGCGGGCGATGTCAGCGCTGCGATCACAGCTCGCCGTGACGAGCCCACCACACATGCCGACGCAATGAAGACTGCCGCCGAGACCCGCGAGAAACGAGACCCAGGGAAAGAAACTATTCAACTGGTCCAACAAGGTGGACCTCCTTAGTTGCGACCACAGTCTGAGAAAGGTGATCAAAGAGATTGATGCGAATGGTTCTAGACCCGTTCATGAGGTGCTTTGCTTCGAAGCGGAAGAAGACAACGTTCTTAACTTCCGAATGCTGAATCTTCCACGGACTGATCGGCTGAGTGACACGGACATCCGGATCTTGAGACTGCAAGTCGATCTTGAACTCACGGCCGCCTTGGTGCTTAAGCCTTACGATAAAGTGATTGGTGATTTGCAAGTCGGAGCTCACCAGATATGGACTCCCCTGTCCGCGTAGGAGAACGATGTCCAAGTGCGTGCTGTTGCGAAAAAACAGCACGAAGCTCGAAACAAAAATGAGAGAGGCGACGAAGTAGACGACGGAGCGCGGAGTAAGTATCCTGCGTTTTCCTCCATTGAGTTCAGTCTCCGAACTGTAGCGAATGAGCCCTGTGGGTTTCATCAATTTCGTCATGATATCGTCGCAGGCGTCGATGCATTGGGTGCACGCGATGCACTCGAGCTGCGTCCCACGTCGAATGTCGATCCCCGTCGGGCAGACTTTCACGCAGTTGTAGCAGTTCACGCAGTCCCCCTCACTCGCGCGATCGACTGTTCCACGGCGGGGCTCACCACGTTTAGTGTCGTAGGCGACGACCAAGGAATTCTCATCCATCATCACTGACTGGATGCGACCATAAGGGCAGGCAATGAGACAGAACTGTTCGCGGAACCAGCCGAAGTCGAGCAAGATCACGAGCGTCGCAATCATCGTCGCCGCGAACATCGTTGGGTGAAGCTCGGGCGATCCGAGCGTGATCCAGAAAAGTTCCCGAGGGCCAACGAAATAGCCTATGAAGGTATGAGCGATGTGCAAAGAGATCACGATATAGATGCACCACTTGAGGCCACGTTTGCTGATTTTCTCCAGACCCCAAGCTGAGGCCTGGAGCTGCTCACGCTGGCGTGCCTTGCCTTCAATGAGGCGCTCTACATTTAAAAAGATGGCCTGAATGAACACCGTCTGTGGGCACCCCCATCCGCACCACACGCGACCGAAGAGACTTGTCACGAAGGCTATGAAAAAGAGCCCGGACGCCAGCATGAGAAAGAAAAGTATCGGCTCCATCCCATGCAGCGTGAATCCGAGCACGGTGAACTCGCGGTGGACGATGTCGATCATGAGTGCGGGTTTGCCGTTGATGTAGAACCAAGGCAGCACCAGGTAGAGAATGATCAATCCCCAGTAGACCACCTTTCGGCGATCTTTCCAGCGACCTTTCACGTCCTCGGGATGGAGGTAGACGCGGTTGCCGTGCTCGTCGGTGGTGGCGAGGCGCTCAGGATCGAGGTCGTAGCGATTCTTATTCATCGATGGGTTCACCCTGTGGCGCTTTGCCCTCCGGATGGTTGGTGTTTTTGAATGTCATGACGTAGCTGACCACCCGGTAGATGTCTTCGGCGCTCAAGACGTCACCCCACACCGGCATCCCGTTCTCTTCGCTGCCTTTGTAGACAACGTCGAAGATGGTCTGCGGAGTCCCCTTGGCGAGCAACCAGTACTTGTCTGTTAAGTTCGGTCCGATGTCTCCGCGGCCACCTTCCAAGTGGCACTGGTGACAGTTCTCGACGTAGATCGCCTCACCTGCTTTGACCGCATCGGGTCCCGCGTACATGGCGTACTGGTTGGGATCGAAGGCGCCGTGTTGCTTTTTGTACTCGTCTTGCACGGCCTTGACCTTAGCGAAGTCTTCCTTGAACTCTGCGCGAAGACTCTTGCCACCGAGCAACTCGTAGTAGATCGCGTAGCCAACGGCAAAGATGATCCCGAAATAAAAGAGGGTGTTCCACCAAGATGGCAGGGGGTGGTTTAATTCCTGAATCCCGTCGTAGTTGTGATCGAGCAGCAGGTGCTTCTCATCAGGTTCCACGTGGAGTTGCTCATTCTTATTAGATTCGCTCATCGTTATTCTCCAAGGGCATGAAAGCCGCTTTCTCGTAAAAATCTTTGTTCGATTTTTTATAGGTCCAGTAAGTATAGGCCGCGAAGCAAACGACGAAGATCACCAAGCCGCTGATGGGGACCCAGGTGAGATCAAAGTTCTTTAAAGCTGCTTGTTTCATGGGGCCTCCGCTTTGCCGTAGTCCGTTCCGAGTCGTTGGATGTAGGCGATGAGCGCCACGACTTCTTTGTTCTGAATCTCGAGAGGGACGCCGCCATTGGCCTGGAGATCCTGGGCGATGACATTGGCCTGCGCCGTGGCATTCGCGACACTGTTGTCAATCTCCTCGGTGGTATACGGCACGCCAAGCGTCTGCATCACGGCCATCTTTTTAGGGAGCGATTTGTAGTCGAGCCCCCGCGAAAAGAGCCAGGTGTAGCGAGGCATGATGGAGCCGGCGGTCACTTCCTGCGGCTTGAGGAAGTGCCGGTAGTGCCACATGTTGGAATACTTCCCACCTACCCGCGCAAGATCAGGTCCCGTGCGCTTCGAGCCCCATTGGAACGGATGATCGTAGACAAATTCTGCCGCTTCAGACGCCTTCCCGTAGCGCAACACCTCATGGGTCATCGGGCGTACAGTTTGTGAGTGACACAGATAGCACCCTTCACGGATGTAGATGTCACGACCTGCGAGCTCGAGCGGCGTATAGGGCTTCACGACGGACATTTTCTCGACGTAGTTATTCGAAAGAAGTGAGGGGATAATCTCAATGGCGGAGCCAACGAGGATCGCCACTAATGAAAGTACGGCGAAGATCATCGGCATGCCTTCGAGAGATCTGTGCTTAGTCGCGTCTTTCTCAACCGAAGATTCATCAAGCGCATAAGCCTCGAACACTTCCACTTGATTGCAGTCGCCCTTCTTCGCTGTCTTGTACAGGTTGTACAGCATGATCAAGAAAGAGACGAAAACAAGTGTGCCACCCACAGCACGGACCCAGTACATCGGAACGATGCGCACCACTGTTTCGATGAAGTTCGGGTACACCAGACGGCCCGCTTCATCCATGGCACTCCACATGAGGGATTGTGTCACGCCCGCGACCCACATGGAGATGATGTACAGAATGAGGCCAATGGTGGCCGTCCAGAACTGGATCGTTGCCAGGCGTTTTGAGTAGATTTCCGTGTTCCAGAGTTTGCTCACGAGGTAGTAGAGAATCCCCGCGATGAACATGTAGTTCCAGCCGATCGTCCCGGAATGCACGTGTCCGGGAATCCAATCTGTGAAGTGAGCGATGGCGTTCACAGATTTGATAGAAAGCAAGGGGCCTTCGAACGTCGACATTCCGTAAAACGTCAGGGCCGTCGCCATGAACCGCAGCGTCGGTTCAGTGCGGACCTTGCCCCACACTCCCCTTAAAGTCATGAGGCCGTTGATCATCCCACCCCAGCTTGGCATCCAGAGCGCGACGGAGAATACCATGCCGAGGGTCTGTGCCCATTCGGGAAGCGTGGTGTAGAGCAAGTGATGTGGGCCCGCCCAGATGTAGATGAACACCAGTGACCAGAAGTGGATGATCGAGAGTCGGTAAGAATAGACAGGCCGGTTCGCGGCTTTAGGGATGAAGTAGTACATCAATCCAAGGAACGGGGTCGTGAGAAAGAACGCCACGGCATTGTGGCCGTACCACCATTGTACGAGCGCATCCTGCACACCCGAATACACCGAGTAGGACTTCGTGAGCCCCACCGGTAGTGCGATGGAGTTAACGATGTGGAGCACGGCCACGGTGATCACGGTGGAGATGTAGAACCAGATCGCCACGTAGATATGGCGCTCCCGGCGTCGGATGATTGTTCCAAAGAAGTTCACCGCGAAGACGACCCAGATCACCGCAATCAAGATGTCGATGGGCCATTCGAGCTCAGCGTACTCTTTGCCAGAGCTAATGCCCAGCGGGAGCGTGACCGCTGCGAGGACGATGATCGCTTGCCATCCCCAGAAATGGATCCGCGAGAGCACGTCGCTGAAGAGACGTGCTTTCAGTAGGCGCTGGTGCGAGTAGTAGATCCCCCCGAAGAGAGCGTTGCCACAGAATGCAAATACCGCAGCGTTGGTATGCAGCGGACGCAGGCGGCCGAAAGTCGTCCACGGTAACCCGAGGTTGACCCGCCAGTCCGCGAGCTGGAACGCGATGGTGACGCCCAGGAGCATGGCGACGGCTCCCCAAATAACGGTGGCGATGACAAACCAGCGGACGATCTGATCGTCGTAGCTGAATGACTCGAGCCTTCTAGTCTTGTTCATGAACTTTTCCTTTCTTTGGTTTTTCATCTAAAAGCATACGTAAGCATGGTGTTTCTAAATCGTCGTACTGCCCCTTTATGGTCATCCAGATAAACGATCCGATGAAGAACAGACCAAGGAGCAGCGCCAGTGGAATGAGGATGACTACGACTTCCATAGCGTCCTCTGTTTTTTTGTTCCCCAGAGCGTGGACAGCAGCACCGTGAGAGAGCTCAGGGGCATGATGATCGCCGCGACAAGTGGAGTGATCATTCCGCTAAAGACAGCGAAGACCGACACTGCATTGTAGGAAAGTGAAAGCACGAGATTCCGACGAATGATCTTCATCGTTTCTTGGGACAAGAGATGGAGTTCGCCAAGGGCCTCAAGGCCAGGATTCAGTAAGTAAACATCGGCCGCCCGTAAGGAAATATCGGCAGAACCACAAACAGCGACACCGACATCGGCGCTCGTGAGTGCAAGGGCGTCGTTGGCGCCATCGCCGACCATGAGCACTTTCGATTCATTTTTCAACATCTGATTTTTTTCTTCGGGAGAAATTTCAGCGAACACAGAAGAGTGTGCGATCCCAACCTTTTCTGCGACATCATGAACGATGCTGGCCTTATCCCCGGAGATGACTCCTACCTGCAGTCCCCTTCCTAGGAAAGTGGCAACGGTCTGGGATGCTTCCTCACGAATCCGGTCGCAAACAGAGAAGCGGGCGATCGCTTTATCACCCTCGAAGACCTGGTAGGAATGGATGGAGTAGCGTAACCCGTCGATGAAACCAGAGACACCTTTCCCAACCTCTTCTTCAAACCCCTCTACTTCCAGTAAGCTCGCGTTCTGCGCAGAAGTGTACTCACAGAGGGCATGCGCGATCGGATGCTTCGATCTCTTTTCCAGACTCATGATGACGTCATAGATCGGCATCCAACTTTGCTTGAGGATTAAGAATTCTTGCACGACGGGCCTGCCGTTTGTAAGTGTGCCCGTCTTATCAAAGAAGACTTTTTCGACACGGCCGAGCTTTTCGAGGACAGCATCGTTTTTTACCACGACACCATTGCGTGCAGCTAACCCGAGGGCGCGTGTAAAAGCGAGGGGCGTGCCAATCGCGAGAGCACAAGGACAAGTGACAATGAGCAAAGTGATCATTTGCTCAAAGGCATGCCTGAGCGTTCCTTCCATGCTGAGTTTGGCGAAGAGGATGAGAGACAGTGCACACACTGTCCAAAGGAAATAAGATGAGATCTCTTGAGTGACTTTCACGATCTGCGCTTTCTGTGCCCAGCCGTCCTCGACGCTTTTGAGAATCTTGCCGAGGCGTGTTTCTCGTGTCGCCTGATCCACGCGAACCAAAACTTCGCCGCGGATAACTTGTGTGCCCGCAAAGACAGCGTCACCCACGCTGCACTTTTTTGCCTCTGACTCACCCGTGAGGAGTGCGGCGTTGATTCTAACCTCACCCTGCAGGATGATCCCATCCACTGGGATGAAATCTTCAGATTTGAGCTGAATAACATCACCCACCTTCAGGTACTGAGGATGGATCGATGCAAAAGTCTCGTGCGTACTTCCCACAGATCTGAGCACACTGTCGTTGTGGTAGAAGAAATGAAGGTCTTGTGCTGCGAGCCCCTTGTCCTGGATGCGCTTGAGGAAATAGCGAGACAGTAAAAGCAAGAAGACCAGCGCGGTCAACGAATCAAAATAATTTTCGTTAACCCCGACCGCTACAGAGTAAAGTCCCATGAGGGCGCCACTGATCAAGGCCAGGCTGATGGGAACGTCGATCGACATTTCTTTATTTCTTAGAGACATCCAGGCCGTGCGATAGAATGGCCAAGCCGAAAAACTCAGAACAGGTATCGCAAAGATAACCGTGAGCAGATTGAAAAACGAGGCATAATTCCCTTGGGCTCCCCCATAGATTGATACGGCATAAAGCATGATGTTGCTGGCACCGGCCGCCGCGACACCAATCCGCAGCAACTGCAAGCGCTCTTCACGCAGCCTCAAGGCTTCAGTCTTTTGATTTTTTTTCAGTGGATGGGGACGATAGCCTAGCCGATCTAAGGCCAGTGCAGCTTGGGCCAATTTCCCTGTCGGTTTAAGAGTTAGAACGACGACAGATTTTTCCATGTCGAGCTTCGCCTCAAGCACATCAGGTTCGAGCTGCGGCAGTTTTTCGATGAGCCACAAGCAGGCCAGGCAATGAATGCCTTCAAGATAAAAGCTGACTGATCTTTCTTCACGCTCATTGAGCTGAGTGTATTCCTGCAAAAAACTGGGGTCATCGAGGTATTGAAAGTGCGTGCGACTCAGTTGAATCGGTGCTCGCTTCCGAAGAAGTCCACCGCTGTTCTTTATATTGTAGTAGTCCTCTAGTCCGTTTGACTGAAGAACTCTAAACACTGTTAAGCAGCCTTGACAGCAAAACGGATGAGCGTCTTCGTCGAGTATCGCGACTTCGATGGGCTCATCACAATGTGTACAAATCTCCACAAACTACCTTTTGGTGAGTGTACGTTCGTTAGTCTTAATTAATCATGAGCTTGGGAGCAAAAACATGAGCGTCGTCATGTTATTGGGAATTTAAGAATATGAGCTGAATCATGTCTCAAAGATGCGGAAGGTATATGCTAAGGCCAGGAGGTATCTATGAAAACTGTCGTTGCATGTCCCTTAGAAGGTCCCACTCTTGAAAGCATTAAGCATTGGCTACAATCACGCCACGTTGATGAGGGGCCCGTCGATTTCGTCCACATCGTTAAGCGAGTTGTTTATGCTGAAGACATCATGGTCGTCAGAGAGTATCCGACGCCTGAGCAATTTAGCGTGATGAAAGAGAGCTTCAGTGAGTTCATTCGAAAAGAGCTTTTTGCTTGTCTACCCCAAGAGGTACGTGGGGTCTCGCAAGTGCACATCATGATCGCTCTAGATGAGTCTGAAGAGATGGTGGAATATCTAAAAAAGAACAAGGCCAATCTCCTCGTCGTTGGCACTCGTGGTCTCAAAGGATTCCAGGGTCTTTTCACATCGAGTTTCGCAACGAAGATGATGAAAGAAGCACCTTGTAATTTACTCGTCCTTAGACCTTAAGCTTCTTTTGGAAGAACAACTTAAAGTTGTTCTTCCAAGAAATTCTCTCTTAGCTCGCGGCCAGCTTCAGGAAGCGTGATTTCCACCAACACATTCAGTGCATCCGTAGTGGTAAAAATCCCGGAGAGATGGCCATTGTCGTCAACCACCAGAAGCGAGCCCACTTTATTCTTGGCCATGAGAAAAGCCGCATCACCGATGGGGAGCGTTTCTGGCACGCTCAACACTGAGCGCTGCATGACATCGGCGACAGTGATGCAGATGCTCCAGTTCCGATCAAGGAAGGGACGCAGGTCGCGATCCGAAACAATTCCGATGACTTCTCCTTGAAGTTGGACGGGAAGGTGGCGCACATTTGCACGCTGCATGAGCCGGAAGGCCTCATCGACCCCCGTGCCTGGATGAACAATCATGGGTGCTGGGCTGGTAAATTCTTCAATGGTGAGCTGGGTAAGATTCATAAATGCCTCCGGTTGTTGCTATTTTAGCCCCCCCCTGCTTTATTCATATGATCTGGCTCACCTTCTGGATCATCTTGTTGGGGCCTCATTCGTTGGGACCAGAAAAATGATCACAAAAACCTGAGCTAGCTCAGGTTTTTGTACCCCAAGGGGGTGTAAGATCATCTAAAGACCTGATCAGGAGCATAGAAATGAAAGCGCCCAAAGTTGACTGTAGCAAATGTGAAAACCACGACAAAAGCATCTTCTGCAAACTGGAAGAAGCCAGCCTCAACGAAGTCTCTGATCACAAGATCATGAACGCTTTTAAGCGCGGCCAAGTT
The DNA here is from genome assembly GCA_032273045.1 of Chloridella minuta. NCBI lineage: Eukaryota > Xanthophyceae > Mischococcales > Pleurochloridaceae > Chloridella > Chloridella minuta. Next base: position 82,900 of record JAUKPQ010019358.1, read on the forward strand.
CTTTTCCATGAAGGCAACCCCGCCTTCGGCGTGTACTGCATTTCAGAAGGTAAAGTTAAACTCACCAAGACGAGCGAGAATGGCAAGGAAACGATGCTTCGGATTGCCGGGCCCGGTGACCTGATCGGTTTCCAGCACATCGTTCAGAATGGCATAAATGATGTGACCGCAACGGCCCTTGAAGAGACTAAAATTTGTTTTCTCGATCGTGTGTTTTTGCAGAAACTCGTTAAAGAAGAAAACTCCTGTGCCATGGAACTGCTGACCCACGTCGCGCGAGACATGGCCACTCTGCAAGATCGCGTGAACGGATTCCAAAGTAAAAACGTCCGTGAGCGCGTGGCGTACATGCTCCTCGACCTCGCGGAACGCTACGGCAGTGATAGCAAACAAGGCCGCCGGCTTGGCATCCAGCTCTCGCGTGAAGACATGGCGAGCATGCTGGGAGTCGCAACCGAAACCCTCATCCGAGAGATCTCTCAACTGCGTGACGAGGGTGTCATAGACCAAGACGGAAAGACCCTCATTCTGGTTGATAAGCCATCTCTTACAAAGAGTGCCGGTCTCTAGCTGATCTAGGTCATTTTTATATCGGTAATTCTAGTTTAGATTTTATCCATGGAAGTTCTTACTCCTCAACCACTTCGGGACTATCTCCAGGCGAAAGCAAAGATTCATCACTTGAGTCGCGACATGGTTTTGGTCTATCCCCACCAAATTCCCATGACGGCTGCGTGGCTACATTCCGGGACCATTCGGATTAACTTCGAGATGAAATTGGCGAAGGATAAAACGGCGACGGGACTTTATTTCCTTGATGAATTATCTCAGCAGAGACACGTCACATTTTCTGCAAAGATATTAGCGGGCGCACGGATCTGGCTCATCACTCGCTCGGAGATCGAGCAGTTTCTGCTCACCGTCTAGCGACCCACTTTCCGGCGATAGGCCTCGAGCTCCGCTTGCACATCAGCAGGAATGGAAGTTCCCGCCGAGCCGCTGTAGGCGAATTCCGTGTAGGACTTGAACTCGTCATAACATTTTTTAGCAGCGGGAGATTTCGGCCACTGTTCCATGCAGATCCGGAGATATCCATCGCCCAGTGAATACAGAAAGTCCTGCCCGATGCCTCTTTCAGTCCACGAGAGCCAATAGTAGAGCCACGCACGATCCCCATCGGCCGGGTTCGAACGGAGCAAACGGTGGAGTTCATGTCTAAAGCACATGAACAGCGCCTCATCATCCGGGGGGGCCATGAGCCCGAGGCGAGGTTCACTGTCACCAAAAGCCGCTTTCATGATGGAGGGCCACTGCAACACACTCTTGACTGGGGTTTTCAGTAGCTTGCTGGCAAGTGCCAAACCCTTTCCCCAACCGACAACATTCCGCATGACGATTTGCCGTTTTGAAAAACGATCAGAATGCTTCAGCACATCCTTTTGAATTTCCCCGATCGAACGATCCTGCCAAAGCCCAATCTGCATCTCAAGCCGAATGGCTTTAATCGCGTCCTCGTCGGTAACGAGGTTCTTATCAGCGAAATAGGAAATGAGTAATAGTCGTGCCTCCTCAGGCCGCCGGGTCGCTAAGGCAAACTCCGCTTTTTCGAGTGTGGAGACTTCGTCCAACTCTTTTGTTCGGTAGACCCAAGCATGGAACTGGTCCTGGGAGTGACAGGAGAGGCAAAGGGAAGGTAGGCCACGCACCATTTGACGAGCGAGCTCCAGGCGGCCACGTTGATGAGTTTCGAGGGCTTCTTTGACTAACCCTTGGAGTGCCACCAGTTCAGGTTTTGGCTGTTTATTCTTAAAGTGCACTTCATTTTCTCTAAACAGCTTATCGAGCCGCTGAAGCTCAGACTGCACGAGCATCGATTCACTCTTACGAGAAAAGCGCTCCGGAGAAGAGGCCCGATTGAGCAACGAGGTTAGAATTTTCCCCGCTTCCCCCATGTTGTCGCGCAACGGAGCGCCTGAGGCGGTTTGAGAAAGCAAAACTAAAAGCAAAGACAGTATTTTCATAGATCCCCTCTTCTTGCATTGTCGCTAAGTCCCTTCGTAAAAAACATGAGATGGATCATGTCGCGAGGTAACGAGCCCCATTCAATGACTCACTCCCGTTAGCTATGATTTACGTAAACTCAACGAGGAGATTCTATGGCCCACTACGCACTCTGGCTCGACCATCAATATGCTTATATCTACACATTCACTGCAGATGGCTTAGAAGAAAAAACGTTCAAGGCCAAGGGTCATGATGCCTCCACAATGTTTTTCCATACCGTCGCTGAGGCCCTAGAAGACGCTCAAGAACTCATGCTCATGGGTCCTGGCACCGCCAAGAACGAGTTTAAGCACTTCTGCGAACAGAATCATTACGGATCGATTGCTCGAGCGATTAAAGGGATCCACCCCATGCCGGGCCATCCGACGAAGGCCATGATCATTCATGAGGCCAAGGACTTTTATAAGCACCTTCACATGTGGACGGCGAACTACTGACGAGGAAGATACTTTCGCGCGACCCCGTCCACCAACTCGGGTTGGGCGGTGGTCATGACAAAAATGGCTGCGGAAGAAAGAAGCACGATCCACGCCAGAGTGACTACCAAACGGGCGAAGAGGCTGGGTTTTTCTTCTTTGTCTTGGGGATTGGACATGAGCAGGTTCTATCGGCAAAACAGCGCGAAAACTAAAATCAGTTTAGCCGTTACGGCATATACTTACGTTTTAAGTACGGGTGGACGATGAAGGCCACGCCAATGACCCCGATCTCAAACAGCACGATCATGGGTATCCACACCACCATCATGCTCATGATGTCGGGGGTCGGTGTGACAATGGCGGCAAAAACCGAAAAGCCCACGTAGAGATACCGGCGCCAGGCGCGCAGACTCGGCGCCGTGACGATTTCCATGAAACCTAGAATGAGCAAGATATTCGGCAGCTGAAACAACAGCCCCAGGAACACGAGGATCTTGGATGCAAGCAGCAAATAGTCTTTGAGATTCATCATGGCTTCGACGTCTTGAACGCCATAGGCCATCAGAGTTTTGAAGGTGAAAGGAAAAATCACGTAGTAGCCAAAAGAAATGCCGGCAATGAAGAGCAGGAAACCGACAAAAATGAATGGTTTTACTGCGCGGGCCTCATGGTCATGCAAACCGGGGCGAATAAACATCCAGACTTCTCGGAATAGAAAAGGGGACGCGACGAAAATGGCGCTCCAAAAAGCGATCTGAAACTCCGCGAGGACCTTATCCAGTAGGCCCGTGAAGACCACCTTGCCGACGCCGTTCATGGCGGCCCGCAGGGGCACCAACAAAAAATCGGAGATCAGCGCACTCTGGGAATAACAAAAACCAAAGGCGACCGCGACGATGATCACCATGCGCACCAGGCGGGTGCGTAGCTCTTCCAGGTGCTCCATCAGGGTCATTTCTCTCATGGGGACATTCTGTCATACACCCTCAAGAAAATCATGCTAGAATTTCCCCATGCGTTGGATTCTCGTACTCACTCTTCTCACCGTGTCAGCTTGGGGTCGCTCCCCTCGTCCAACCTCACGCCTCTTGGTGTGTTTGGGAGCACAAGAGAAGACCTTTCATAAGCAAAAGGCCGGCGGCGCTTTCTATGACCTGAACCAACGTCTCATCTCTGAGCTGCTGCAAACCCAAGGCGTGGACGGAACACCGGCACTGCTGAATCAAGTTTGTAAAAAAAACCAACGCAGTTCGATTCATCTCTTAGAAGCGATGCTGCTCGATCCAAATGGTTGGTATGTGATTAAGACTGGCACGACGGGACTGACCCGCGAGCTGATGAAAGAAATGGCCCAGGCCGCACCGGAAATGCTGCTCAATTTTCTCGCGGCTCTCCAGGCCGAAGCACCGACACCCGACTGCTTGGAAAAACACATCCCGAGTCTGAAGAAATTAAATGAAGAAGTGAAAGTGCTGCAAGAAGAAATGGATCTCTCGAAGATCACCAATAAGAAATCACGCCTGACGAAAATTTTTGCGGGTGTTCAGCGCTCGGATGAAATCTTCGCCGTTTGCGCGAGTGAGAAATCTAAAAAAACAGATAAGGCCGCGGGAAAACCTTCCGCCCAATAGTCGCTCAAGGCTGACACGAGATCCCACTCTTGATCGGCCGTCAGACTTCCTGTCACGTGAACACGCACCACACCCTCTTGAAAACTTTTGATCGTCATCGGTGGATACTGCGGATTCCGTTGCTGCCAGCGCTCCAGTGAATCTTGCAGCAACAACACCCAGTGTGAGTGCGCCTCATTGTGCCAACGCTTGGCCTTCGGTCTGGCGTCCGCAAGCATCTTCTCAAGATCACCGATACATGAGCCGCAGCCTGAACCGGCCTTGCACATGATCGTGAGGTCTTCTCGCGCCATGGTGGGATCAGTGTTGATGGCGTCACGGATGGTTTCACGAGTCACGTTGCGGCAACGACAGATGATGACGCCGCTGACTTCGACTTTGCGATGAGTACGATAGAGCACGTCTTTTAAAAGAGTATCCACTAAACGCGCTTGCTGGAGACCCCACAGAGGATGCGCGAGCAGCAGCTCTTCGCCCGCAACTTCTTGCGCCTCTTGAATACTGCGTCCTGGCAGCCAGCGACAAAGCCACATGAGTACATCGTCTTCACTTAGAGAGTGCGCTGCGAGGACACGCTGCTGGTCATCGAGTTGAAGCGTAAGAGACGAGTCGCCGTGGGTGACGGTGATCATATCTGATTGTCGGCGGCACTCCAGGCGCTGTCAGGCACCTGCGTGAGAATCTCATGGCCGTCTTCAGTAATGAGAATGGTGTGCTCGAACTGCGCCGACCATGATTTATCTTTTGTCACCACCGTCCATTTGTCTTCCAGCAAGCGGCAGTGGCGCTTACCAAAATTAATCATCGGTTCAATTGTAAACGTCATGCCGGGTTTCATCTCCACACCCGTGCCGCGTTTTCCGTAGTGCAGGATTTGCGGCTCTTCGTGGAACTCACGACCGATGCCGTGACCGCAGTACTCTTGCACCACCGAGTATCCGTAATCGTGGGCCATCTCTTCGATGACCGCGCCGATGTCACCGATGCGCACACCAGGACGACAGACAGCGATGCCCGCCATCATGCACTGGTAGGTGCGCTCGACCATGCGAGTGATTTCCGGACGTACGTTACCGATCAAGTAGGTGCGGTTGGTGTCGCCGTGAAAGCCCTTGAGCTTGGTGGTGACGTCAATGTTCAAAATATCACCATCGCGGATGATGTCTTTTGCAGAGGGAATCCCGTGGCAGATGACTTCGTTTTTTGAGGTACAAATACTTTTCGGGAAACCGTGATAATTGAGCGGCGCTGGAATCGCCTCGCGCTTGATGATGTACTCATGGCAGAGCTGGTTGATCTCTTCGGTGCTCATGCCGGGCTTGAGTTTGTCTTCTATGAAGCGCAGAGTCTTCGCGGCCAAGAGGCTCGTTTCGCGCATGAGTTCAATTTCGCGGGCAGATTTAATGCTAATCATTCCCGGAATATAACGGATTTAGATTTGATTGGGTACCCTCTCAAGGGGTACGCTTGAGCGATGTCTATTTTTGTGAAGCGCACAGACTCATCGAGCTATTTTCCTCCTGGTTTTGAGGCCTTGGAACGTGCGGCGTTGGAATCTGTCCCCGGAATTCGCTATCTCGGGGTGGCGGATGCTGTTCCGGAAGAGGGCGATCTTTGTTTACTGACCAATACCCATACTCGTCTGGAAAAATGGGATGCGCTGCGCCCGCGGGTGAAGCTCATTCTGCACCCCAATTCCGGGCACGATAACTTAGTCCCCGGCTGGCCAGAAGTGCCGTTGGTGTTGGGCAATCCGATCCGCGCCGAAGCGGTGGCCGAGTGGTGCCTGAGCGCGCTTTATACACACGCAGCTCCCCTGCGCCATCACTCGACATGGCCCACAGCCCGCGACTGGCCGCGAACGCTGACAAGTGAACGACGTACACTCATCGTGGGCCATGGGCATGTGGGAAAAATACTGCAACAAAAACTCCAGGCGACCGTGCTTGATCCCTATGAAAAGTTGGAAGCGGATCTGTGGGGCGGCTGGGACACAGTCATCTTGGCGGCGTCTTTGAACAAAGAAAATCGTCATCTTTTAGATGAAGAGTTCTTCAACACCTGCCCTTCGAACTTCTTACTCATCAACCCCGCGCGCGGTGAATTGGTCGACGAAAAGGCCCTGCGCGAGTTTTTGCAGAAAAATCCTCAGGCCCGTGCAGTGTTGGATGTGCACGAGATGGAACCCTACTCTGCGAATTATTGGCAGACGCCGCAAGTCATCGCGACACCGCACATCGCGGGAGTATGGCAAGGCTTGATTCCGACGATGATTGAGTATGAAACGGAAGTGCTGAATCTTTTCACCACAGGACAACTGGCATGAGTTTTCTCGACGTCGCTCCTCATTGGCTCTGCCCTCCCGGTGAAGGGGTCTACACCGTTCATACCGGCAGTGAAAAAAGAATGAAGCTGCAGAAAGCGCTCTATGGCGACGTTCCTGCGCGAGAGGCGTGGCTAGCGAAGCTGGCCCAATTAGACAGCGAACAAGTGGCCCTCTTTGGCATTGCCTCTGATTGCGGCGGTGGGATTCAGCGAGGGGCCAACTGGGGCCCGTTGTTTATTCGCGAAGCTCTTCTCCAAGATGGCACCCCATTCGCCGACATCGGTGACGTTCGCGTGATCCCCCACTTGTTACACGATAAGTATCTCAACGCAGAAACGCTCAGCTCCTGCCGTAAAGCTCTCTACGGCGTGCATGACAAGGCCTGGCCGGTATCACCTCTTTCTATCGCTGAAGCCGCCCTGACCGAGTTGCACAAAAAATTTCCGCAACTCCGAGTACTGTCCTTGGGCGGTGATCATTCTGTCTCGTTTCCTCTCGTGAGTGCCTGGGCGAAAGCGCGCAAAGGGAAAAAACTCGCGCTGCTGCACTTCGATGCGCATACCGATTTACTGGATACACGCTTGGGAATTGATTTGTGTTTTGGCTCGTGGACTTATCATGTGCGGGAATTTTTCCCCTCTCAGGATCAGCTGATTCAAGTCGGAATCCGCGCCACGGGGAAAGATCGCGGTCACTGGGAAAAGCTCGGTCTCACGCAACACTGGGCCAGCGAGATTCACCAACGTGGCATGGCCGCAGTCACGCAAGACGTGATCGCGGCCTACAAGCGCGCCGGCGTTGAGGAAGTTTACATTTCATTTGATATTGATGCACTGGACGCTCAGTGGGCAGCGGCCACCGGTACTCCCGAAGATAAAGGCCTTGATCCCATCGCCTGCAGCGAGATGATTCGTCAGGTGGCCCTGGAGTTTCCCGTCACGGGCGCTGATCTCATGGAAGTCGCTCCCATGGTGAATCATAATTTCATGCCCAATATTTCTCAGGAAACGACGCTGATGACTGCGGCGAGCATGGCGCGCATTCTCGCACGGGCCATGGGTTCCGATGCGTAAGGTGGTCTTTCCTCCGGTGGAAGGTGCGACGGAAGATGGTCTGGTGGCCGTCGGCGGTGACATGCTCCCCGACACCATCATCGAAGCGTACCTGCACGGGATTTTTCCGTGGCCTCTTTCGCCGGATTTTCCCTTGGCGTGGTTTTCCCCCGATCCGCGTGGCATCCTCGACTTCAAGGACATTCACATCTCGAGAAGCCTCGAAAAGTTTCTAAAAAAATCGCCGTTTGAGATTAAGCACGACAGGTCCTTCAGCGAGATCATGCGCTTGTGTGCGATCGTGCCACGCAAGGACCAGCAGTCGACCTGGATCACGCCCGACATCATGAACGGCTACAATGCTCTCTTCAAGCAGGGACACGCCTGGTGCACCGGCGCGTGGCTTGGGCAGCGCTTGGTCGGAGGTCTCTACGGCGTGAAACTCGGAGCGTTCCGTTCGGGCGAGAGCATGTTCACCCTCGAAGACAACGCGGGGAAAGAGTCGATGGTCGCGGCCATTGAGCGTTTTAAGCTTGAGGGCGTGACCTGGATGGATACACAGATGGTCACACCCGTTGTGAAAGGACTCGGCGGTAAAGAGATCGATCGAAAAGTTTTCTTGGCGATGCTTAAGCGAATCGGATTTCCAACCTAAGCGTACGCAAGGCCAAGTTCTTCATTGATACGAACCGTGCGCTGAAGCTCTTCGATCAAAGCCTTCAAACGAGCATCCATGCGCACGCGCTGGCCATTGAAACGGATCTTTTGCCCTTGGACGTAAGCAGTCAGCTGGTCACGAAGATCCTGCACCGAAGTTTGATACTCTTGGGCGAGTTCTTCGAGCTTCTTTTTGAAACGCATGTCTTTATCCATCAATTCACGCACTTTTTTACCCATCTCTTCTTTGAGGGTCGTGGTGGTGTAGCTATGACGAATGTCGGCGAGCTTGAGCTTCGCGAGTGTCCAGATGTAAGCCCAGCCGATGTCAAACTCGTACCACTTGTGACGGAACGAACAAGAACGCTGATGGGAGTGATGATTGTTGTGATCCAGCTCTCCGCAGATAATGAAATTAAGAGGGAACAGGAAACCGATGTTGCGGCTGTTATCTTCGCTGAAGTGGTTGCGGTAGCCCCAGGTGTGGGCCAAGGCATTTACACCGCCGACGGCGAAGAGCGGAGAGACCAGGAAGTTCGTGATGAGGAGCAAGAGACCCACGTCTGTGCCGAACAACACCAACAACATCGCGGAGAAGATGTAGGGCCCCACAAAAAGATTGCGAGAAATATAACCTTCCAGGGCATTGAGCTTGATGGTCTTACGGATTTTCAAAACATCCGGAAGGTCCTTCGCCTTTGAGTAATCAAAAACGCCCAGGAGGAACACGCGCCAGAAACCTTTCTGGACCGGTGAATGAGGATCTTTTTCCGTGTCGCTGTGTGCGTGGTGATAAACGTGAACCGAAACCCAGTCAGGCTTCGACATGCTGGTCACACACCAGAGCCACACTTGCATCAACATATCGAGGTAAGGATTGAACACCACACCTTTGTGGGTGTGCGAACGGTGAAAGGAGAGGCTCATGCATGTGATCGTAAGGTGCGATACGACGACGGTGTAAACCACAAACCACAGCCAAGGATAAGCCGTGAACCATGCGCCGATTAACCCTTCGCTGCCTACGAACTTGGGGATGGCCCAGTCAGCGGCGAGATAAGAGGCAATGAAAAAGAGAATGTTTCTGATGGCAATCATGAAGCTTTCCTTGCTTGGGTACGGTGACTCAGTCATTGTCCCACGTCTGTGACGAGAGAGACAAGCCCTTCACTCATTCTTGTCAAACGCCGTGATATCCGGTGTGCACTGGTGACCCAAAGCTCCACACCGGAAGCAGGTTGACACAGAAGTGGCTGTTTTTTGTTGCATAGTGCTCGGCTGGTTCAGACCAGTATTCTCTAGACCTAAGGAACGAGCAAAACCGCCGGTGAAGCGCGCCCACGCCAACATGCTGCGGAGACGTGTCCATTGCCACCAACTCAATTCTGCGTAGTGTTCGCGTCGGATAATCATCGATCCACCGAGCTGGCCTGGATATCGAGTGTTGTGAGCGCCGGAGCAAGATCGGCCACAGGACATTCGCGCAAAAATTGCGGTGTCGCTTGGGCCAGCAGCACGGCATTTGTTTTAATCTTGAGAGACCAAACCCGTGGATCCTCAGGACGCAAGACAAGATGAAATCCGAGCTCTCCATTCACCCCTTCAACGGCGGTGTACTGCGCACTCCAGGAGCGATCAGCACCCTTCCACCAATCGCGCCATACACCAGCGGGTAAAGTACCGGCGTTAAACTCTTCGATACCGGAGAGATCAATTTTAACAGCTCCCAACGGGAGGTTATCAATCACCTGCCACAAGATGCGCAGTGATTGGTGGCACTCTTCCATCAAAATCAACATGCGGTCATGGGCATCACCGCGCACGCCGACGGGAACATCGAAATCGATATCTTGGTAAAAATAAAACGGCCGCGATTTGCGCAGATCAAAGTTCACACCGGCCGCCCGCAACGCTGGGCCGGTAAGTCCTGCCTCAAGTGCATCTTGTGCCGAAATTCCTGCCAACTTCAAACGACGAAGGGCCATGGGATGTTGCGCGACCATGCGACGATAGAGCGTCAGAGCTCCATCGAGGCCCCGCATGAATGACATCGCCTCCTGCACCCAGCCCGGCGGTAAGTCCGATGGCAATCCACCGAAGGCTCCGACACTCGTGGCCACTCGATGACCTGAGTAATAATTAAAAAGAGCGCGACTGCGTTCGCGAATCTCGCGGCAGATGCGCTGCCCTTCATGAATCTCTAGATCATTGGCGAGATCACCTAGCACAGAGAGATGATGCGAAATGCGACCGAGTTCCATGAAAATCATGCGCACGGCCTGGGCACGCTCGGGGATGCGCCAGAGGAAGTAGTCCTCCACTGTTTTTACCCAAGCGATGTTCGTGAGGCTTGCGCCTTCTGGCACCAATCCATCCAACATCGATTGAATGTGATTAAGATTGAGCCCCTGAGCTCGGTCTTCCCAGTCACGACGCCAATGACCTGTTTGCAACCACGAATTCTTCACCCGGCCATGGTCCGCTTCAACTGCGAGTTCCCATTGGTGACGGGTCAAATTGTGGTTGAGATCAAAGAGATACCACTGATGGAGTTCCGCGGGATAAGGCGCTTCACTCAAGTTGGGGTTGGCCGCCGGCTGCGGGAGCTCGAGCGTTTTTTCATTGAGCGCTTCAAGACCCAACTTTACGCGGGCTTCATACTCAAAGCGCGAACCACCAGGAAACCACTCCCCCACGCTCGGCAAAGTTTCGCCCTCTGAAAGCAGCAGATGAACTTGTAACCGTTGATGGGCTTCGAGATGAAAGAGATGGTAGGTCACGTCCCAGCGACAACCTGGATAAAGCGTATCGTAAAGCTCATGTCCCAAAGCAGGAACGACAGCGATATCGTTCAACAGCAAAAAGCCCATGTCTTGCCGTAGAATCTCCATCACGCGTGCTAACTCGCGTGATTGCAAATGAACATGGTGGTGATCGTGATCAAAGCGATAGGCCGCGCCAAAGGCACCGGTGTAAAATTCTTTTCGCTCGCGGAAAGTTCCCCAGTCAAACATGAGCGACCGCGCATGCGATGGCCTGCTGAAGCTCAGACGGCGTGGGAGGATGGCCTGGCAAATGGCAATGCGCTCTCAGTGAACTGACACGCCCCTGCGGTCCAATGACATGGCCTGCATCCGTGAGCTCGATCTCATGCCCTACTGTGATGAGCAGAGTTCCCGGTCGCGCACTTTCTACCCACGCAACAAGCGCAGACCAGTTCATCGAATTCAATGGCCCATGGATCGCAAGAACTTCGGCTTCCGAAGGCTGCCCCACCAATTGGATGCGCGGCTGAGAACGCAGGTAGGGTGTCGTCATGAGGCTTTCCCACTCACTCGCGGCGAGCCCATGACCAAACAGGGCGACTCGCACAACTTTCTGCGCGGCCCAGCGATCAACCAGCTTGATGAGATGACGAATTGGGTTTTTCATATCAATAGATATAATCCGAATCTTTCAGCCCGCGCTGGGTGTGACGAATTTTCCAGTCCATGCCCTCGGGTCTCTCGCGCCAGCTCTCCCGAATTTTGGCGTTCTGATCGTCACTCCCACAAGCAAAGACGCGCTCAGGGACGCGCACCCAGTTGACGAGCTTACTGTGCGTGCCGTGGGGATGCTCGTCCCAGTCAATGAAGCGCCAGCGCTCACCAAAGAGACGTAGGTTCTTGAGCATCGGCGGAAGAGTCTCCATGGCTTTGTCGAAATCACGAGCAGTGCACTGTTCGGATAATTTTTTTAACGACGCCATGGCTTCCGGGCCTTGATTCGAGGCACTCCAAGTTTGTGAACGGCAGTCGTATTCCCAGCCTTCTTTATGCAGTCGCGTGTAGATATTAATCCACGCTTGAAATTTATAGCGATCACTCTGCTGATTTGGATCACCCGCATAAACTAACCGCGCACAGGTGCTGAGTTCTTCGCTGTATTTTTTTAAGAGAACACCCAGGCGTTGACCGAAGTACGCCGGCTTACCTTTTTTCTTGAGCTCTTCGTAGAAACGGGCACGTTCTTTTACTTCTTCATTCGTGGTCGCAGGCCTGTCAAGCTTAGTCTCAATTCCCGCTTGATCCCAAAACAGCTGATAGAGATTGGCGCAAGAGTTTTGCGTCGAAGCCAACTCTTTTGTGCTGAGGGAGATCGAATACTTCTTAAAGAAATCTATAATCTCGCGCGTGTTCAAGAGATTTCCGACTCGAATCGCTGGATGCTCTGTTCCCGTGAGGACATTGCGACCGGGAATGTTTTCCAACTGCCCGCGCACTTCGTCCCACTTGATCTCTTTTAAAAGTTTTCCGAAATCTGTGACATCCGTGTAACTGCTGTCGCTTTCATCGACTGCCACAAACACCATGCGCCCGACCCAGTCCTTGGGTCCTGAGCAACGCCCGACGGGACAGATTTCTTCCACAAAACCACCCAAAACGCGGACTTGATAGACGATTGGTGTGTGGACATCAAAGCGCTTACGACCGCCAAAGACGATGACTCTTTGCGGCTGATTCAACTGGTCAAAATGGCGCGGTATCACGCCAAGGGTGAAAACAGCTTTTGAAGAAATTCCGCCGCGCTCTTTCCACACGTCATTTTGCGAGCATTGGAAGTGCGAAAAGAAGCGCTGTCCGCTTAGTACATCGAGATCGTAGGCACGCTCATCTCCAGCCAGCACGAGTGGCAGGAAATTCACACGGCCAGTCACTAAGTTAAAACTCGCCGCAGGATCATAGAACAAATGCGGCAAAGGCTCGCCTTGCAGATTCGCCAGACGAATATTTTTTGATTTGAACCATACTGGCTCAACCACATAAGACGTGCGTGGGTCGAAATCGGGCTTGGAATTGAACCAGCTGCAGCCGGCCAGCGTCAGTAAAAGAACCCCAAGGATAAATTGACAGAAACTTCTCATCATACCACGATGTTACGCTGTGCCCGGGTGGTGGAATGGTAGACACAAGGGATTTAAAATCCCTCGGCTCCTAAACAGACCGTACGAGTTCGAGTCTCGTCCTGGGCACCATTTAATTTCAATTCCATTTATCTTAGTAACTTAGAACTGAAAAAGCACCCTTTCTATCCCCCGAGTACTAAAAAGGTACATAGCCGTTAGAGTCAAAAAGCGAACCCCAAAAAGTAGAATTTTCTTGTTACCTCTTAACGAGATTCGCACATCGCAAAAACCGAGCTAAGTGACTGATATTCCTCGCTCGCATTGAAGGTTATTAAGCTAACCAGGTGAGCGCTATCTTTTCAGCTGTTGCACAAAAACCCAAATTGGGTAGAATGATACCCAATATGGGTACACTCAAAAAAACGAAAGATGTTAAGAAGACTCAAAAGGGCTTTATGGAAGCCCTATTCACTTCCACCCAGCGCAAGGTGTTGGGTCTTCTTTTTGGGCAGCCTAAACGGCGCTACTTCATGTCAGAACTGATTTCAATCGCTGAGTCCGGCTCTGGGACAGTTCAGCGCGAGCTGGCCAAACTGACCGACAGTGGTCTGGTGACCGCAGAAAAGCAAGGCATCCAGAAGTACTACCAGGCCAATACTCAATCCCCGATCTTTGACGAACTTTACAGCATCTTCTCCAAGACAGCGGGTCTCAGCACTCTACTCTCCAGAGCGCTCGAAGAGACAAATGCAAAGATTGAATTGGCGCTCATCTTTGGCTCGTCGGCGAAAGGGCAAGATAAAGTAAACAGCGACATTGATCTCTTGATCGTGTCCGATGATCTCACTCTTGAAGTGCTCTACAATTCCTTAGAAAAAGTGGAAGAAACCACTCGCAGAAAAGTCAGTCCCGTCATCTATACGCGAGCGGAGTTTACTAAAAAACGCAATGCAGGTAATTCATTTTTAGAGCGAGTCTTGAAGGGTAAATTCACCACGCTCATAGGTAATGCAAACGATGAACGATAAATTAGAGAATCTCGCCAAGGTAGGCTCACTCAAGCGTGAACCGCCTGATCAAAATGAAATTGATTCTTTTGTGAAATCGGCACAAGCTAAGCAGAAAGACGCGAAGAATACGAGCTTGAGCCTAGATAGCCGCTTTGAGCTCACCTACGCGGCGTCGCATTCACTTTCTTTGGCCGCACTACGCTGGCATAGCTACCGTTCAGAAAACCGTATTACCGTCTTCCAGAGCCTCGTTCACACAGTTTCCCTCGATAAGATACAAACGCGCATTTTAAGTGATGCCCACAACCGTAGAAATCTGGCTGCCTACGAAGGCGAGACTGAAGTAAGTCAGGAACAGGTTGATTCGATGATTCGAGTGGTGGATGAGCTACTGAAACTTGTTCAGCAGCTTGGGCCGTGTGATAAGTAATTCTTGGGAAATGTATTCTTTCACTTAATTCTTGATCAATAGTTTGACCCACGTGACAATTGGTGAGTGTTGAAATACTTCTTCTTGCTCTTATATTTTTTTATTCCGAAAATCGCTTTTGCTTATGATTGCCCTGAAGGCCACTACCCAGTGCGTTCACATCCTCGCAATGCTTATGTTAAATCGGACGGCACCGAGGTTTCACCGACTCAAGTAAAAGAGAGCTGCCGTCCTTATCGAAAATCGCAAACACCGATTCCTATATTTACGGCAACAACTCCTAAGCGATGGCCTAATCCCAAAGATAAATTCCGTACATGGACGAAAACAGAAGAAGCCAAGATTCGAGCCGTTCTCGATCAGCTTCCCACTTCTCTCACTCACGTTGGAGAAATCATATTTCTACGATCTGTGGGACGTTCAGACACACCTGCATATAGCAATAGCTTTAACCAAGTTATCGTCATCACAGACGAAATCAAGTCTCATGATCTGAAACGAGTGGTGGCCCATGAGTTGGCACATGTTTACTGGGACTTCCTAGAAGACAAGCGGCGTGAAGAATATTATGTCGCTGCTGAGTGGAAAAAGAGTTTCGACGGCCAGACTGCATCACTTGTTAGGAAAGATGTTCAAATATCTGACAGCTACATCGGACCTCACGAAGACTTCACAAATAGCGTTGAACTTCTTGTGCATGATAAATCACTGCTCAAGGCCTCGCCTCTACTTTTGCAATGTCTGGAGAATTTTATCCAATGAAATATATTACTTTTCTACTTCTCATTTCCTGCTCCTCGTTTGAACACGCCAATGAGGCGAAGATAAACTTTTGGGAAATCCTTGAGGGCTATCAAGCATCCTGGGATGGGGCAAAGGTAGTCTCAATCCTTGGGCCTCCGGCGGAGGTTGTGGCCACCCCAGACGCTGTTCAAGAATCGTGGCACTACTACTCTTCAGAGACAAAATTTCAAAGCTGGGTCTTCGGCGTTGCCAAGGACAAAAAAGTAATAGGAGTCGCATACTTCCCTACAAGTTCAGGAAAGTCGCTTTATGTTATGGACGTAGAGAAACGGTGGGCTGCGAAAAAATGCGAGCATAAAAAAGCAACCGTGCTTACCGCAGGTCACCACTACTCTGAAGAGCGTAGCCTCATCTGTGAGGGTGGGAGGATAAGAGTTCCCTATAATCGCTACAATGAGGTCGAAGGTATTTATCTGAAGTAGTTCCCGAGTACTAAAAAAGTACTACGCCGCCCTAAAATGGGCCGTAAAAGGCCAAAATAGACAACAACAGATAGAGAGTGCATCGTAGGGTTAAATACTAGAAACTAATCAGAAATTTGCGGAATCACGAGAGTTTTTGAAGCAAATGAAAATGGCACTCTACGAGTCTCGTCCTGGGCACCATTTTTTCTTCTGCTTAATCTTAGTCACTAAGATTTCAAAATGCATCCTTTGAATACATGTCGGCACCGTGCGTCAGCGCGGGTTTTTATTCATTCAGAACTTGTCATGACTATGTTTTCCTCAATATCATTTTTTCTATGAAGATAATTCTGCTCTTAACTCTCCTTAGTAGCTGCGCTTATGTGCATCACACGCAAGTCGGTGAGATTAAATACAACCCGGACTACGACGCCATTCCATTTGAAATCTTGGTGAGCCAAACGGGCTTCAACATTCAGGAAGCGGGTGCCATCGGCAAGGCCGTCCTCCAAGATCAAAATGCCGGAGAAAATCTTCAATCGATTGCGGCTATCATCAGTCTTTTCCAGATGGGTCCCAGCACCGGTAACCCCGTATGGACCAGCGACACTTACGCCGACAAGGTCTACCTCGGTCTGTATGAAAAATGTCCCTCGGGCCAGATAACCGGGCTCACAAGCATTCGCGAAATGAATAAGTACCCGGTTGTTTCCGGCGAGATCGTTAAGGTCACCGGCTTTTGCCTCAAGAAGAAATCAACTCCCGTAAGGAAGAAAATATGAAGTTCCTCGTCATCACAACTTTGATTGCCATGCTCGCCGGCTGCGCCCATGTGCGAAGCGTGTCTCAGACGTCGATCCCAGCCAAGCGTGGGGAGACGATTAAAGCGGAAGTTAAAAACAACATTTTCTTTTTCTTCAACTTTAATACGACCTACCTAAACGAGCTGAATTCGCAACTCCAGACCAAGTGTCCTGAAGGCAGCGTGGAAGGGATTCTAACGAAGGACGTGGTTGTCACTTACTTCCCCATAATCTTCTACCAAGAGCAGATCAGCGCGGAGGGGTACTGTGTTAAGTAAGCTCATCCTCGCTGCACTCGCGGTCTCTGTTGTCGCCTGTACGCACAGTGTGCACATCGTGCACGTCGGGGACTTTAGGCCTTACCAAAAAATCACGTCGGGAAAGCGCATCGAAGCCACCACTGAGCAGTTTGTGGTGTTGGGGTTTACCTCAGAAACGAACTACGTCAACCTCGCTCGTGAAGAGCTCCTCAAGCAGTGTCCTACGGGCCAGCTCCAGGGGCCGGTCACGAGAATCTCAACGAGCCACGGCTTCTTTTCCTGGACGAACAAAGCTCACATGCAAGCGCTCTGTGTGAATCTCTAGCATCACACAACACCTCTAGACGCCAAGCTCCATTACAATCGCTAATTCGCAGCGATACAAATTCTTATGCAAAATTTTTTCATCGCCCTTATTTTCGCCCTCCCTCTGGCCTGCTTTGCTCAAGAGCGGGTTCTCGAGCACGAGGAGGCCAGCAAAACGTTCTTGAATTGGCATTTCTTTGAGAACGGCCGCGGGATGACTCTCTCACCAGATATGGTGAAATTTTTGTGGATGGTGAACCGCGAGAACAAAAGCGCCGACCAAATCTACGTGACCGAGTTCATCGAACAGCGTTACGGCTTCATCTCGCAAAACAAAAAACTCGTCGGTGTGTTTGATGTGCCCTGGAAAGGCATGAACGTCGGCGTGCTGGGTTGCACCGGCTGTCACAGTGGTAAAGCTGCCGGCCAGGTGATCGCAGGTCTCGGAAACAAAACCATTGATGCTTATCAAATCGGCCGTGACCTCAAAGGCATCCAGGCCCTCTGGGGTGTGGGGTCAACGAATCCAGACTTCAAGTACATTCACGGTAAAGCGATGAACTTCGCGAACGTGATCTCCGACAAGAATATTTCCAATCTCGTTCGGGGAGTGGTGTCTGACTCCACCATCAAGACGTTCTTCTACAAAGACCACGGACTCAAATACCCCAAAGACATGGGCCGCGGCCAAGTCAAGGTCCCGCACCTCTGGGGCATCAAAGAAAAACGTCCGGCGGGAATTTTCAACGACGGTGCTCTGAGTGGAGATGACTACGGCTGGATCTTTGGCGCTGAACTTTTTGCCTCTGATAGCGGCGAACACCTGCGGGCGGTTCTTCCGAAGATCCAGTGGCTCACGGACAATGTGCTGGGCAAGCTTTTGCCACCGAAATACCCCTTTGTGATTAAGACAGAAGTCGTGAGTCGTGGCGAGACACTGTTTAATAACAACTGCCTCAAGTGCCACGGAGATCACCAGCGCGACTTGCAAGGCTTTCCGATCTACACCGCTCCTCGCGTGATCGAAATCGACGTGGTGAAGACCGATCGTGAAAAAATCAAGATCGTGTCTCCTGAATTCGTGGACCTCGTGAAGACCAGCTCACTGGGTGATATCTTGAGGTTTGAAGAAGACAACGTTCAGAAGGGCTACTTCGCTCCGAAACTTTGGGGTGTGTGGGCGCGCTTCCCGTATACGCACAACGGCTCGGTGCCGACTCTGTATCACATGATGGTTCCGCAGCATGAAAGGCCCGAAATTTTCTCGATGAAGAATGCCGGCGAAACAGAACGCTATGATGAACTGAACGGTGGATTGACGCTCTACAAGGCCAACGAAATGGCGCGCGCGATGAAGGATGCCAAAAAAGGTGATCGCGACATTTACTACGTAAAGCGCGAAGGACTCTCCAACGAAGGCCACTACTTCGAGAGCTTCAAGAGTTTCACTCATGAAGATCGCATGGCCCTCGTGGAGTATCTCAAGTCCCTGTACTAGTTACTGGCGGCGCTGCGGACGATTCTTACGGTCGCGACGATTTTCTGAGCGGTCGCGACGGTTCTCTGCGCGGTCGCGCTTGTCTTCACGCACATCACGTTTGTCTTCGCGGGCATCAGCACGGTCTTCGATGCGGTCTTTGCGGCCACCGTCGTGTTTAGCGTCGCGCACGTCTTCGCGTTCATCGCGACGATCTTCTTTACGGTCGCGAACATTTTCTCGACGGTCACGGCGGTTCTCGCGGCGATCTTTACGTTGTTCGAGTTGGTCGAGGTTCGGCGCCCCCGGCGCTGGTGTTTCCTCGTCCTGGGCGAAGGCCTGTAGACTTAGCATCAGACTCACTGTCATTAACCATTTCATAGAATCTCCTTTGAAGTTTTGTACCAAGTATAAACTAGTCTTATTCGCAGTTGGCCAAAGAGTAAGTTTTGCTCACGCCATTTAAAGTGGCCGTGTAGTTTCCACAGCTATTGAAAGTCACAGAGCCGCTCCCCTCGAGGCTTCCGCTGACCGTGCTGGTGATGGTCCCACTGGTGGGATAGCAGCAGCCGCTTGTGAAGCTCAGGTTTTGGATGGTGTGCTCCGCCGTGAAGCGCGCGCGATTATGGTGAATGACCATGGTCCCACCTGTGATCACCCGGCCGTTACGTGCCAGCTGATTCATTGCTAGCGGAGCGCTCGTGCTGAAACTCACATCAAACACCGTACGACCACCCGTACGAGTCAGGATTTTATGTTGACCGAGGACGTCCACCTCAAGATTTCCTGAGCCATCTATCTGGGAGATTTGCATTCCACCACCGATCACAGAACCGTCCCACGCCGTGCGACTGTTCGACGTCGTTTGCAGAGTCCCGCGCGGGCCCGTACGTGCGAAGTCGACACTTCGGGTGTAGAAATCTCCTGCTCCACTTAAGCTGCAGGCCGCACCATTGTTAAAACTCAACTGTACGTTGCCGCTCCAAAGGTACGCGCCAAAATCGCAGTTCACGTTGCGCGTGCAGTTGCCTCCTCCGTTGTTTGTTAATGTTCGTGCACACGCCGCCATGGCTTCAGGAATGAGAACGCGCCCCCAGAAAGATTGCTGCGAGCTTGCCACCACTGACTCATTGCTGGCGTCATCGGCGGCGCCACCGACACCCGTGATACCGGCCTCGACGGTGTCGGCGTACTGATCGGTAGCAGTGGTGGACGCGGAAATCGCCTCTTCCTTGGGTTGGCAAGCGGCCAGGGTGAGAAGAGCGAGTGAGAGGGCCAAGTGACGCATAGAACCTCCAGGGTGTTGCGGTTAAACCCTGAGACGCAGGCCGGCTGAAAAAGTTGCGCGAGAATCTTTCTTTACTTAAAAACCTCGTGATTCTAGGCTTTTAGCGTGGGTCCAATAACAAAATCAAAAATGGCGCAACTTTTGAGCGTCTTTTCCGTCTCATCTAAGGAGGAGGATGTGCTTCTTATGGAGCGACTCCAGGCCGATGACCTCACAGCTTTTGAGACGTTATATATGAAATACCGCACGCCCCTTTATAGCTATTTTCTCAACCACTGCGGCAATGCCACGATGGCGGAAGATTGGCTGCAAGACTGCTTCGCGAAGCTTTTAGAAAAACGCATGAGCTTTCGGTTCGAAAGTAAGTTCTCTACGTGGCTGTGGATGCTTGCGCGCAACCAAGTGATCGATCACTGGCGCAGCGGCGGACACCAACTTGATCAAGGCAAGATCACCTCACTAGAAACAGATGATGTGATGGAGAGCTTGGAATCACCGCTGAGTGGTCCCGAGGATCAAGTCATGGCGGCGTCCAACGAGCGCGCCCTCAAGGCCTGTCTCGAGGAACTCCCGCTCGCCCAAAAAGATGCGGTCTTGCTGCGTTCCCATGCTGAGCTGGCCTACGAGGACATCGCCCAGCAATTGAGCACCACCGTGTCCGCCGTGAAATCATTGCTCGTGAGAGCAAAAGAAAAACTACTGGATTGCCTCAAGCGCGGAGGCCACGCATGAGCCAAGATTTCTTTAGGACGCTGGCAACGAAAACGCAGCAGACTCCTTCGCGCGCTCTTGATCAGCGGATCTTGAATCGTGCTGCTGGTGTGCTCGCCAAACCAGCGCGCCCCTGGGCCAAGTGGTTGCTCGCCACCAGCGTGCCGGCCGCCGCGGCCCTGGTGATCTGGCTACAGGTCTCGCCAACCCAACTCCCCACGGCCATGCTCGCCGAATCTCCTGAGATGCTTCGCCACATGGACGAAATCGAGCTGTGGGCCGAGGTCTCGGACTTGAGCGAGGAAGAACTGCGCTACCTCGAGACGGGTGAATCATGAGACATAAACTCATACTCCTCTCTTTCATGAGCCTCCTGCTCGCCGCCCTTTCTGCGACGGATGCGGAGATTGTGCAGGACCTGGAATTTTACGAATCGATGGATGCCCTCGCCACCGACGAAATCGAGACCATTGAAAAGATGGCCGACGAAGATAACAAGGACGTGTCCGATGAAAATTAGCCTCGCCGTAATGTGGCTGCTGCTGAGCCTCGCAGCCTTCGCACAGCCGCAGACATCCCTGGAGCGCTGGGAGCAGATGGACGAATCCCAGAAAGCGCAGCTGCGCGAGCGCCACGCGAAGTGGAAATCCATGCCGGAAGGTGAGAAGAAAGAGCTGAAGCAAAAATGGGAGAAGTTCCAACAACTCTCCCCCGAGAAGCGCGGCAAAATTCGTGAGTCTTTCAAGCGCTGGCAGAAGCTCGATCCCGCCAAGAAGCAGCAGCTGCGCGAACGCTTGAAGAAAGTGCGCCAGATCGATCCCCAGGCCCGCACTCAGCGCTTAGAAAAAATTCGCGAACAGCGCCGTGAGCGGCGCAACCTCCGCCAACGCCGTCCTCGACGCAACTAAGGAATGACCATGCTCTTTCTACTCCTCCTCAGCTCGCTCTACGCTGCAGAAAACCGTGTCAGTAACGTCGCCCTCACCGGAACCAACGGGCCCGAGGAATACCAGGCCGTCTCCCTAGACGGACTCATTGCCCTCGATGACAAGTGGGCACTGAGCGCTTCGTTTTTCCAAAGTGATTCCGGTGTGGCGAATTTTCGCGACGAAGAATTGGTTTCGAAAGAAGGACGACTAGGGGTCGATTGGCAACTCACACCGATCTGGAACGTCGCCGCGGAACTCATCGCACGCCAGGATCCCTATGAGGTGCGAGGCCGCGGTGCAGCCCTGAGTACACGGGCGGTGGTTAGTGATTACTGGCAGGCCAAGCGAGCGACGACCCTCAAACTTAAAGTTGAACAGCTTCGTTACTCCCAGGATCTTACTCTGCAAGGCGCCTTCGCCTCCCTCGAGGTCGAACGAGACATCACGCAGAAGTCTGCCATGCTCATGCTCGATCAAGAATTCACCGACTGGCTCTCGGCTTCGCTGTCTCACACTCGTTTTAATTACACTGAAGACGCTAACAAGCTGGCAGTCACAACCGCCCGACGCAGAACTTCGATTGGTGGACAAGGCGCGACCTATGGTTTGCCGGACCGGGTGAATCGGTTGGAGGTTGTGCTCACTCCCTGGGAATGGTCCGAACTGCGAATCGGAACTTCCCGCAGTCAAATTCTTGATAACGAGACGGAAACAAAAACCAATTCCCTCGGGGTGAGTTTCTTCTGGGAAGCGTGGCAGTTAGACCTCGATGGATCGCGCACCGATTACGGTGACACGAGTGGGGATGATGAACCGGAGCAGGACTATGTTTCGGCTGGAATTGGCTATTCGTGGTGAGGTAGGAAGCTGAAACCATAGGCCAAACCCATCTTAAATGGGCCCTTATGGAGAATTGCCTACTTATCGCTTAACGCACGTGCTACCCTGACTTTGTTATTTTCTGCTTCTTTCGGAACCCTGTGCATAGTGCTCATGTCTTCTAAAGCGGCCCCAGCCTTTGGAGGTATTATGGGTAAGAAATTGTACGTGGGGAATCTCCCCTTTTCAGTAAATGATTCATCTTTGCAATCTCACTTTTCTGCTATCGGAAACGTGACTTCTGCGAAAGTAATCACAGACCGCGACACTGGTCGTAGCAAAGGTTTCGGCTTCGTAGAAATGTCTACGGACGACGAAGCTCAAGCTGCTATCAGCAAGCTTGACGGTTCAGCTTTCGAAGGTCGTAACATGACTGTTAACGAAGCTAAGCCAATGGCACCACGCGAAGATCGCGGCGGTTTCGGCGGTGGAAATGGCGGCGGCGGTCGCGGCCGTTACTAGATTTAGACTCAACGTTTAGATTTGAGAGGGCCTCTTCGGAGGCCCTCTTTATTTGAAAATCACCTACCAGCGCAGCCACTTCTTCGCGAGCATGGGCCCAGCATACGACGCCAGAGTCAGTGGGAGAAAATGCCACATGAGAATGTGCAACGTGCCTTCTTGCCAACACACGGCCTGCATCAACACACAGCCCGCCGTGCTCGCCGCGATAGACGCCCAGAGTCCTGTGATCTCTGGTGAACGAGGAGCTCCCTGTTTCGCCCAGTTTTTTAGCATCCACCAGTAGCCCATCGACATCGCAGAAATGATCACACCGCAGCCGCCACGGAAGAAGTCTAGCTCCGTGTGGAGTTCTGCGGGAAGTTGCGCGTAGTTGAGCTGATAGAACTCGAGGGCCAGCAACAATCCGAGGGCTCCCATCGCAAGTTGGCCCGGGAGTCGGCGGCTCTTCTGCGGGAAGCTACTGAAATAGAAGGCGATGAAGCTTGTGAGAGCGACAGTTACCCACAAGAAGTTCTTCACTAAGAAGATGGCCTGTCCCCAGCGAATGCCAAGAATTTCTTTTTGATTCACCATCCAAAAGCTTAGGACGATGAAAGTGAGCAGCACGGGCAAGAAACGCTTGGCCACGAACACACTGAGTGGCTCGATCGGATTGAACGGCTTGAGATCCGCGGCTAGATTTTTCAACGTATTCATCTCTGCACCTTATCCTTGAGGACCTTCATGATCCGATGGACGCCGACCTTCACGGCCGGGACACTTAGCTCTAAGGCTTCTGCCGTTTGCACATAAGTCTGACCTTCGATCTTAATCCTGACGAAAAGCTCTCTCTGCTGAGGTGTCAGTAAGGCCAAAAGTTCTTCATAATCAACTGACTCGCTCACTTCCTCTGCGTCCGTCCTTAGATCATCCATCCATTCAACAATCGCCGGCAGTCGTTTCTTTTGTCGATAGTCGTCGATGTATCTATAGCGAACAATCGCATGAACCCAAGGAAGCAGCGGCCGATCCAACGAGTAGGTGTGCTTCTTTTGGTGGATGCTCAGCACCACCTCTTGCTGCAACTCCTCTAGCTGTTCGCGCGATAATGTCCCGCCTCCCAGAAATGCCAAGTTCCGTCGAACGATCGCGGTCACCAGTATAAGAAAGTTCTCATAGGCGACGGCATCACCCGCCATGGATTGCTGAAAAAGTAGGCGAAGCTTGTGTTCCATCTCAGAGATCTTCTTCAACATTCCTCTATACTGTTACGAAGCGCCGTTTTGAAAAGTTACAAATTGTGACAAAAACAAGTATTATTGGGACCTTAGCCCTTGGCAAGTGAGTCTTAGGTTTCGTCTCTCAAACGTTTAAGCCATACTGGTCTCCATGAACCGCTCCCTCCTCTTTTTCCTCATCATTGCACCGCTCTGCTGCGGACTTTTTGTTCTTAGCAACACTCGCTTAGAAGCGGAGAGAAACGACCTCATATTGAAGCAGGCCAACGTCATCCAAAACGATGTGCATGAACGGCTGCGACTTTATCTCAACGGCACCATGGGGGCCCGGATTGTTGCCAGCGCTTTTTGGGAACAAACAAACGTCGAGGATAATGAGTACAGAATACTCGCCAAAACCTTGATTACTGAATTTCCTGAAATTTATGGCGTGAATCAAGTCGAACCCAACGGCCTCATCAGTCGCGTTTATCCGGAAGAAAGAAATAAGCCGGCCAAGGGATTGATCTCGCAAAACATTCAGCACCTCAAAGATTCTCTCGCTCGTCACGAAAAGTTTTGGTTCAGCCCACCGTTTGATTTATATCAAGGCGTCCGTGGCTTTGTTTGTTACGTCCCCCTCAAACAAAAAGGCAAACATATCGGGTGGCTCGCGATTGTCATCTCGACCGACCGCTTCTTTGACTATTTCACCAGTAATGAGTTCGGCAAAAACTTCAACGTTGAGGTGGTGGATCGCAAGTCTGGTCAGCACTACGTAGAGGGTCCCGTTTCGTCGGAGGACTACAGCGGTGAATTACTCTTTAAGAATATACTCACGCAGTTTGGGCGCGAGATCGAAGTAAAAGTTTGGCCTAAAGGACATATCACTCCACCAGTATATCCTTGGATCGTTCCAGTGGCCTTGGCGCTCCTTGTGAGTCTCATCGCGACGTTAGCTTTTAGTTGGTGGACTCAGCGTGAAGATGCCCGTCAATCTCTCACGAGCCTCAACAATCTTTTGCGCCTTACGCTGCACGATACCGCAGCGAGCCTCACCAGTATCAAAGGTTACCTCGAGATCATGAAGAACGACGCCACGCTTGTTCCCGTCGAGCGGTTGTCTCGTCACGTCGGCTTCATCGTGGATCTCTTGGATCAAATGAAGTTGGTACGCGATCTGTCGTCTTCTAATGAAGGTTGGAAGAAAGAGCGTCTGCCACTTTTGAATTTGGTCCTAGAGGTGTCTGAGGTGATGAGCGAACGATTGCGCAACAAAGACATCCTGCTGCGCTACGACCCGGAAGAACTCGCTCAAGCGCACATGAACTTGAATCGCGGTTTGTTTGCTCATGGCGTTCTCGGCAATATCATCAGCAATGCCATCATGTTATCACCTTACGGCAGCACGATCGTGATCACACACCGTGTGGTCGAAGAAATGCACGAGATTGATGTCTTGGATCGAGGTCCGGGTGTTCCGGAGTTTACGATGAAGCAGCTCAAAGAGAAGAAAATCCACGACGCCGGTTCAAGTTTTGGACTTCTCATCGCGCAACAAGTTGTCGAACTCCACGACGGCGAGTTACAGGTTCAAAATTCAGTCAATGGCGCCAGCATCGTTCGCGTGCGCCTTCCGATCTAATCTTTCAACAGCGCATCCAGTGTTTTAAAAAGTCCTTCACCATTGGCGCTCAAGCATGCACCAGCAGTCTTCGGTTTGGGCAGACTGCTCGCTGAAAGAAAACCTTCCTGAGCGGAATTGACGGAGCCCTTGAGGAAATTGGCCGGAGTCTCGAGCATCGACCGCTCCGCCTTCGATATGGAGCGGCCAATCTTCTTCTCGACTTCACCAGCGAAGTACGTATTTTTGTCGCCCTCGAAAACTTTTCCCGTGAAATCCTCGTAATGAACAACCTCATCTGGAAACACGATGAGAGGAATGAGGCGCTCTTGCTCACCAAGATAGCCTACCGCTAAAGCATTCGGAACCAACCGTCTCTCATCAAGCATCAGGGCCGACATGTGCGTATGACCGAAGCCACTGGCCGTATCTAGATTCGAAGCAGAAATGAAGGGAGAACCTTTCGGGTCATTGGCGTGATTCATCATCATAGTCGATAATGTGGTCGGATCCTTGCGACCATTGATCACATAAGTAACCGGTGATCTCTGAAGACTGACACCAAACTTCTGGCGCATGGTACTCAAGGACCGGAGACGGCGGGTGTAACTCCCTTGGTTTTTAGTCAGCACGGTCGACATGAGATAGGGCTTCCCTTGTGGTGTCCGCAGGATTACATCCCCATCAAGACCTCGGAAGATCAATTTCTTCTTACCCGTTTGAGGCTTTTCAATCGCATCAAGCCACTCGGTCCACATCTTCTTCTCACTGGGTTCCATCACATCCCAGGGCATATAACTCTGCACAAGTTTGCGGACACCTGCCCGGTCACCTTTGGCGATCAGATCGTTGAGCTTAAGTTTTTGACCTTCCAGCTTGGCAAAGATTTGCTTTTGTTTTTCCCACGCGGCCGTACGCACCTTCAAATCGGCCCGTGCTTTTTTTGCGACATCCCGGTACATGGTTTCTGCGTGGGCCAAGCGCTTGTCGAAGTAACTTTGTATGTCACCCTCAGCCGCCTTGGAGAAAAGCCCCTGCTCTCGAAAATGGGCCAGTGATTCCTTGGAAGACATCGCTGCCTCGAGCTCAACCGAGGCTAATTTTTCTGCAGCACTCAAACTTCCCGCACGGGCGTTGGCCACGACTTCGGCCCATTGATACGGGTGAACAAAGGCGCGACTGGTGTTCAAAGCGTAGTTTGTTCCCGTGATCTGGTGAAGGTGGATCAGCTCCTCCATGACGACCGCTGGATTCTTCAATCCTTCCTTTGTCATGTAGACGGTGATCTGGAGGTTCTTGTTGGTAGCGAACTCGGGGACGATCTGCGCAAGGCTACCGCCGGGCAATGACGAGACTTCTTTCACCACAACTTTCCACTGAGCTTCCGACACGTTCCCGTTCATCTCGGTGATTTTATCCATGAACACTTTGCGAGCCCCAGCCTCGGAACCTAATTCTTTGAGCAAACCCTTCGTCGAATCGTCGGGGGGGAAGTAGGCCAAAGTCGCCATCACCTTGCCATCGCTGGGGTCGGCGACGCGAACAAACTTCAATCCCCCGGAGCGCGTTTCCTGGGACGCAAGGCCGCCGAACCCGAGGGCACTGTCTTTATAGAGCTCCATCAACACGTCGTGTGTTTCCGGCAAACGCGTTAACGCGACAAAGGCGTCCTTCGGAGCTGCGGTACGTGCGACAGTTATGCTGAGCTGCTTGGGAAAGTTCTTATCGATTTCTGCCATGCGCTTCACGACTGCATTTAAATCTTTGAGGGAGGCGTCCGAGGCAACTTCCAGATGGAGCTTGATCGGTTGACCCGGACTCCAGCGACCATCGAGGAAGTTACTGTCGAGGGCCATGCGTGGCTGCAGTCCCGCGTCTTCCATCGCCTTCCGCAACCCCGACAGACGCACGTCGTTTTGTTCGAGCACTGTCTCAAGACGAGTCGTCGTGAAACTCGGGATCTCGGCGTAGAGCTTTTTGATTTCAGCGCGGAAGTTGCCAGCCTGGTCTAAGCGACGGGCCTGGGCTTCACGGATCACGCGGAAGTCGTGTGCGGGATCGCGCTTGAGCGAGATTTCATCCAGCACGGCCAAGTACGAGGTCGCTGCGGCGGGGGCCACAGCACGAGTTACACCCTTAGAGTCGATCACCGATGAGATCGCTTGGATCTGGGCCTTGCGGCGGGCCGATGAGGACGCTTCCGCGAGAGTCTCCCCTTCGACCCCCACCATGTCCGAAACCAGCAGCATGGTGTTCACGCGGTCTTTGGGACCGTCGAAGACAGCAGCGAGATAGCCCGTTTCTACCTCAACCACTTGCGCAATTTTCTTGCGGTCTTTGAGCCACGCTCCGGTTTCCTCAAACGGACTTGAAACGTGGGTCACCATGGGAACACGGATGGCCCCCTCAGGAATGTGTGTGGCTTGCAGAGGCCGCTTGATTCCATAGATGTCATTCGAATTCTGCGGAACAACCAAATCTCCGACCTTGAGTCCGCTGCCCTCAAGACCTCCGGCCGTCCCCATGTAGAAAATATTATTGTGACCGGTGGACTTAAGGGCGCGGGCCACGGGCAAAACTTCATCGCCCCAAGAGTTCGAAAACACGCGCCAGCGCTGTGTCTTACCGTTGGCGCCGTTCATGGTGTAATCCGTCATCTCATAGCTGCCACGATCCAATGAGAACACCTCGGGTTTCACCGCCAGTGGCATTTTCATTTTTTCGATTACAGGGGTGGCGCCTTCGTAGACCTTGTCCCAGTCACTGGCGTACTTCATCACATGGGTCACCAGATCAGCTTCCGAGGCCATGGCCTTTTCGATGAAGCGCGTCTGCGCAGGCGTCAGAACTTTTCCAAGTGCCGTGGGATGTTTCGCGTTGAGGTCCATGACCGAACGGGCCTTCGCAATCGAACCGAAGGTACGATCGAAGGCACCTTTCTGCCCGATCACCACCGCGTCGGCCTTGGGAACCACGCGCAACACCTGCGTGAGTTCGGCTTCTTCTTTCAGCAACAGTTCGACCGCATCCCCGACGACTTTCACAGGGGGTGGCGGAGCCAGTTTTCCGTTGGCGACTTCCCAGCGCACCAGAGAGGCCTGCATCGCTAAGTGGCGGACGCGGTCTTGGCCAGAGATCTGCGTGATGGCGTAGTGAAACGTTTTTTCACCCGGGTCTTGAATCAGGTAGATCGGGTTGTAGTTGCGGGCCGCGGTGCGAACTTCGCCGACGATCTTGCTCCCGCGGCCTGTGAGATTGTCGCGGAAGTCATCGGCGGATCCGACGTGCATCTCGATAGCACGCTGACTTTGCGATGCTTCCCAGAAAACAGCGCGGGTGGTTCGGTTCGAGACGTAACCATCCACATTCAACAGCACCTCGCTCGCCTTGAGCGGAGTCACGTTATAGTCCACTCCTGCGTAGGTCATCTCAGGAAGATCTGGGGGGATATGGGCCGGCTTAAAATTTCTGGAAGCTTCTTGAATGAGATAGGCCTCATTCATTTTGTTCTTGAAGAAGTTGTATCCCCACGCCACATCGGCAGCTTTGACTTTAAGGTCAGGGCGTTGCTTCTGGAGGATCTGCAAGATGAGATCATCGTACTTCTGCGCATCGGCGAGCTTGGACGCATCAAGCTTCATCGCCGCAACCTGCGCGGGTGTGAGGGCCAGCACGATCTTTGCCAGCTCAACTTTTCCACGACCCATCATCGTGAATGACCAGCTCTGGGTATAAGCGTGGAAGCGATCGAGGTGCAACAACGCTTGGAGATTGGCCTGCTCGGCAGGAACGACCGCCCAAATTTGAGTGCTGAGAAGAACGATGGCTAGAAGGAAACGCTTCATTTACAGGCCCCAAACGCTTCATCAAGTTTTGTATTTATCGCCTCATCCGACATGCCAGCCGCACGTTTTTTGCGAATGAACTCTGCTAAAAAAGCTTCCGCATCAGAATCCCGCGGAGATAATTTTCGAACTTGGGTGAAGCGATCTTGGAATTTAGTATAAGTCGCCGCAGCTTCTGCACTGTTGGTGGTACTGTTTTCAAGGACCATCAACGCTTTCGCTGTGGCCGGGCGACGGGTCACGTCAACCCCGTTCAAGATGACCCGATAGTCCGCATGCGTAGCAAGACTCGCCACCTGCTCCGGATTCACTCTAGGGACAGACACCACTCTTAGGGCGGCGAAGGTGTCTTCGGGGCGCGCCTTACCGGCAAGACCAGAGCGAATCAACAATTCCGACTGGCGATTAGTAAAACCACCGTTGCTGAGAATGCGGTACTTGTCTTTAATTTCAGAGTAACGATAGTTAAAGACCGCTCCATCTCCCGTGTTGTGCGCCTGCTGCACGGTGAACTTCATCTGTGCGATGATTTCCGGCGAGGTCACCGCAGGATCGACCTTGGCAACTTCCAGCGCCTTCGCGGCACGGGCTTCATCGGAGAGGCCCGCATTGGCGATCACTTCAGTGCGCGTGAATGTCGGAGTCCCTGCAAGAGCATCAGCTCGAGCACTCGACGCCAGGTGAGCTTGGTATTCTGCCATCAGGCGATCTTTTTGCGCCGTATTGCTCATGCGACCGATGGCCTCCATCAAATCACTTTCCGCTTTACGGATATCTTCTGCATTCACGTGCTGCGAGAATTTTCCGTAGTTCAGATCCGGGTAGAGATCATCCACCAGATTCTTTAACGGTATCGACGGTTTGCCATCGAGATAGTTATCCACCACGCGGACTCGTTCGGCACGTAGAGTTCTGACATAGTCTGCTTCTGCTTTCGTGACGAATTCAGAACCGGGGCGCTTGGCAATTTTCGTTATCTGCATATCGAGATAGGCATCATCGATCATGCCAATCGATTTACTTGCTTCCACCGCTAGGGCCGGACGAACACCTCCAAAGAGTCGGGCACTGCCGGCTTTTTGGAAAATCCGTTCAAACATCTTTTCACCGATCTCAAAAGACTTCACCGTCATGGCGTTCTCAAAGGGGAACAGCACAACCTTACCGGCGCCTTTGGCCACCTTCGTACCAAAGGTAATCATCGGTCCGGCGGGTGTCATCATGACATAAGTTTTAGAAGTACGTGCCACGGCTTTCATCGCAGTAATGGATTTCTTCAACGCCACCACGCCTGGCTTCAGCATGTAGCGACCGATTGATCTCATCGCGGTTTTAATCGCACTCAGGGCGGTGCGACCGAAACGTGAAGCCACTGTCATGCGATCGATTCGTCGCATGGCACTCGACACTGGGCCGATGATGCTTTTGAGTCGACTGGAATTTTTTATCGCGCGTTGAGACGCAGCCGAGACTCGTACGAGTTTCGAGAGTTTGCTGGCGGCACTCACACCGTACTTCGCCGCGGTCACCAGACCACCCGTGAGGAAGGCGGGAATCACTTCCGAGATAATCACGCCAGAAATGGCACACATCCCGTTGATGACGGTTTTACAGTTCGTGCACGCAATCCCATTCGCAGGACGCGTACAAGTACTATAACGTGGAGTGCCCGACCACTCTTGGCAAAAGATATCGTTTGAGAGCCACTCAGAGAGTGCTCCCACGAGACCCGACCACATTTTTCCCATGGTGCCGAAGAAGTCGTCCTTCAACATCTGGAAGACCCCATCGTTTTTCGAAGCTTTCGCTGCGGCCAGCTGTGACGTCGATGATTTATTTTCTGCGCCGGTGACCCAGCCCCAGAATTTCCTCGCAGCGTTTTTCACACCGTTCAGGACCGCACGTCCCGCGGCTTTCAGCAAATCCCAGGCGCCACCGAAAAAACCAAAGACCGATTTAACGAACGCAGTTCCCATCTGCACCAGGCAGTTGTCGCCTTTGGCACTACAGTTCCCACTTCGTTTATTCTCCGGAATAATCTTGTTCGCAACGGTCGCACCTAGGAATGGTACGGCGGAACTCATCAGGGCGCACACCGAATCGCCGGCACAGCGCTGGGCCACTTGTTTTTGCTTCGCTGGTGAGCACGCCGCGCTCGCGGCCGCCGCAGCAATTTCTCTTTGGTTTTTAAGGTCAATTCCGACGTTCGCTTCTTCCGCTCGACACATCTGCTCTTGGTCGTCTTCAATGGCATTAGCGTAGTGGGCCTGCACTTTCTGCAGTTTCGCATGAATTTCTTCGATCTCTTTAATTTGTACCAGACAGTCGGGAGTCATGGCGTTTGCTTCGAACCACGCATTCTCGTTTTCTGTGCCGGTCGGAGGCAGGCATTTATCGCTTCGGGCCTGGATCATCTTGGCATCGGCCAGATCCATCAGCCCTTCGATGCATTTGCCGTTTTTACATTCTCTTTCGACGTTGAAACTATCGCTCGGAGCTGCTGCGGCTTGCGCGTCTTGGGTGATCACCACAGAGGGCAATAACAGAGCGAAGCAGAGGAAGAGTGAAATGAATTGTCTCATGGGGCCCCGCAATCGAGTTCGTTCACCATGGTGGCGAACTCTTTTTCGTGGGCGACGTTCTCTTTACTACGGAGGGACTTGGCGTAGATCAGACGACCGGTGCAGTTGATGTAGTAACTTTTCTCGAAGTAGTGATCTTCCTCATGCTGAAACTCAAAGCCCACTTCATGCACGTCATGGCCTTGGGCATTTCGCCAGCTTTTGTAAGGCGAGAAACCCAATGGCTTACCAAGAACTGTCGCGACCCATTCTGTTTTGAGTTTTTTATAGGCGGCGTAGTCGTGACCCATGTTCGCGAGATCGATCACGACATCGGCGCCGGTGGCGGTGAAGCTAATGTTTGAGCGCTGACCATTGACCTGCGGAGAGAAATAAATGAACGGCATGCCGAACATTTCTTTTCCTAATTCCCATCCCTTTTGCTGAGGGACAAAAATCTTTCCAGAGGTATCCGCGAGCTTGAGCATTTGGGCCCACGCAGAACTGCTCAACATCAGCGTGAGGGTCAAAATCCACATTTTCATGGAATACTTGTCGGAATTAGACGGCAGAACTTGAGCGAGTAACTACGGGATCTTATGTCCCTGCGTAGTCTTTTTTCGCACCCTTAGGCTCAAATTTCGGCGGACGGTCACCTAAAGCGCGGGCCTCGGTGAGAAGTTTCATGAGGTCCAAATCCAATAAATGGAAGAGGTCATCAAAGGAATTGATCACAAAATAGATGGGTTGAATGATGTCGATGCGAAACGGTGTGCGCAGAACCTCAATGGGATCAAAAGGCTTACGTTCTGGGACATTGGATTCCAACGCGTAAGTGGTCTCACCAAACGATGAAAGAATCCCACCGCCGTAGGCGCGCAGGCCTTCGGGCTTTTGCATCAAACCAAACTCGATGGTGAACCAGAACAGACGAAAGAGCTGAAAGCGATCTTTGGGTTTCGCTTGTAAAGCAACCTTACCAAAGGCGTGCATGAACTCGGCGTAAGGTTTATTGGTGAGCAGCGGGCAGTGGCCGAAGAACTCGTGAAAGATATCTGGCTCTTCGATGTAGTCCAGCTCTTCCGGTAAACGAATAAAACTCGCTGCGGGAAATCTTTTTTTAGAGAGTAACGTGAAGAACTCGCTGGCAGGAATCAGTGCCGGAACCTGTTGCACTCCCCAACCATGATGAGCGTCGAGTTGGGCGGTCACATAGGAATGCTGAGGCACTCGATCTTGGTTGAACTTAACGACATCAAGGCCTTCAATAAACTCTTTGCATGCACGGCCTTCAATGTGCGCACGTTGACGTGCGTACAAACGCGCCCAGGTCGCATCGTCGGTCTCTCCATAGTCAATGAGACCATGCTGATCAGGATCCTTAGATACGTACACGTGCTTCTTCTGCATCACTTCTTTTCGGCGGACAGGAGCAGGCGCTTAAGCGGCAGCCCCCCGGCAAATCCTCCCAGATTTCCCGTGCCAACGACTCGGTGACAGGGAATGAACAAGGGCAAGGGATTGGCCCCACAGGCCTGGGCGACAGCACGCACACCCTTGGGATTCCCGACGGATTCTGCGATTTCGAGATAGGTCCTCGTCTCTCCCCACGGAATGGCCGCAATGGCCGCCCAAACTTGTTGCTGAAAAGGCGTGCCAGGAATCTCCAGCATGGAAACATCAGGCCCTTTCTTAAGTGCGGCTTCTAAACGCTTCTGCCAGAGCGACGACTTGGCCTTACCGACTTTGATCGCGCCGGGCCAGATTGTTTTGGGTTTGGATTTTGAACGGGTGAAATCGAGACGCCAAGGTTTGTCGCTCTTCAACCACAGCTGCATTTTCTTCTTCTGCCACACGATTGGAACCGCGGTGAATGTCTGGTTCTGTTCTTCTTCCAGTGCGCGCCAACAGTACCACGCGATTTCCGAGCGCTTCCCGGCCCAGAAACTCCCCAAGGGCAGCAGCTCTTTAGCCGTTTTGAATTTCAGCTCAGGAAACAAGAGACGAAAACCTTTTTGTACACCGAGATCATCCACCGGCCACACATCGAGGCGACGGTAGCGGAACATCAAAATCATCTCCACGGTCCACTTCCCGATGCCCCGCACTTGCACCAAGCGTTCAATGAGTTCTTCATTGCTAAGCCCCATCGCAACGGCATCGTCAGGTACAATACCGCTGAGAGTTTTTTCTGCGAGGTCACGCACGGCTTTAGCTTTCGCCTCAGATAATCCCACCCCACGCAAGGCCTCATGAGGAAGCTCGAGCGTGTGGAGAGCTGTGGGGTTTTCTTTGGGGAAGAGCGCCCTGAAACGTCCAAAGATAGTCGCGGCTGCCTTCAACGAGAGCTGCTGGGAGCAGATGGCACTGGCCAGGGCCTCAAAGAGGCTGCGGTCCAAATGCATATCCTGACTAAAGGGCTCGACTCTTTTTTGCAGGGCTTTCAGACGCAGAAGTACTGGTTTTTGCTTCATGGGTATATCCTCTTCACGCATTCTTAACCTTCTTTGCACGTACGTCGAGTTCAGGTTTCTTTAAGCTGTCTAGGGAAGTGCAAATTATGGATCAGACGTTGTTTTTAGGGGTCCCTTTTCATGCTGGCCAAGGCCATCTGGGTACAGCATTGGCCCCTGCGGCTTTTCGCGAATCATTGCCAGCTGCATGGCAAGACCTTGGCGATGTGCCCGCTCCAGAGTTTCATGGCCGAGAAGCGGCCATCCACCACGCCCACGCGCTCTCAAAGAAAATCACCTCTCTTGATCTCAGAAAAAAATTCATGTGCCTCGTCGGCGGTGACCACGGGCAAGGGCTCGGCACCGTTCATGGCATGCTTCACCATCACCCCGATCTGATCGTGGTGTGGATTGATGCTCACGCCGATGCCAACGTACCGTCGGCCTCTCCCACGGGGAATATGCATGGCATGCCTCTGGCTTGGTTGTTAGGTGCCAAAGAAGGAGCGCCGTGGTGGCTGCAACGAACCCTCTCACCTCAGCGTTTGCTTTATATTGGTACACGCTCCATTGATCCCTATGAGCGCATGTTGATTGAAGAATTAGATATTGCGGTCATCACCCCGGAAGAAGCTCGCAGTCCACAGTTTGAAAGTATCCTTCGCCGCGAACTTCGCCGGATGGACCCGAAAGGAAAATCTCCCGTGCACATCAGCTTTGATGTGGATGCCCTTGATTCGGGACTCATCAACACTACTGGCACTCGCGTGGAAAATGGCATGAGCTTTCAAGAAGTCGAAAAAGCCTTTGAAGTCATCGCACAAGAGCAGCGCGTGGTGAGTGCTGAAGTCGTGGAAATCAACCCTGAACTCGGAACCCAAGAAGAAACGCAAAAGCTGTGTCTCTGGGCGCGCGACGTTGTCCTCTCTGTCATACCCGCCCAACGCCCAGGCTTCACCTTTCCGGTCCTTAGAAACGCGTTTAGCGAGGAATGGCGCCGCTCTTTGTAAGTTTTACCTCCCTCCCCCCCGCCCTCCTGGTTTGCCTCTACACTTTTTCCATAACCCAGGAGTTCCTATGTTGCGCAAGCTCGTTGCCTTGACCCTTATCGTGTCTTCTCTCTCGGCGCTCGCGCAGGACGACGTGCAGGCCAAGAGAGCAAAAGAAAATTTCTGCAACAAGCGCGCTGAAGCCGGCAGCATCCAAAAGATTCTCCTCAATCCTAGATCCACTCTAAGTTTCAGCAACCAAGGTGGTCTCTTCGGTGGTGGTGTGTGCTGGTGGCACAGCCGCTTCACTCGAAATGCTGCATACATCGTGCGCTTCCGGCCTGATCTCGCCGCACCGACCGAAGCTGAAGCAAAAAAAATCATCAAAGATATCCGTAATGCGAAGAAGATTGTAGAAGTTCCCGGTTTTGCCAATCTCTACGATTTCTCAAATTCTTATGACGAACTCATCCTACGAGAGCTGGAGGCCTGGCAACGCAAAGACGGTTTCGTGAATCAGCAGTGGGTGGCGGGCCTTTCGGGTAGCTCGAATATCAAACCCGAAGCTCTCGAGCGGAGAATGGACGAGCTGTTTGCACGTGTTCAAATGGGCGAAGTGGTTTATCAAAAATTACAGATGCCAGGTGTGACCGCTCACGCGTGGTTGGTTCTAGGAATGACGCAAACTTCGAATGGCTACCGTTTACTTGTTCTCGATTCAAACACATACAGCCCAGATACCTACTACTATGAAAAGGGCATGACTTCGTTTGGATATCACGGATTCACGAACTTCGTTCCTTATACTGGAAAAACGAAAGAAGAGAACAAATTGAAGAGTATCGTAGCCAAAGACTGCTCGTTCGAAGAACCAGAAGTTGATGGCGCCGATGACTCAGACGAGGAATCAGAAAATAACTAGAACAGCCCTTCCGAAGAGAGGTAGCGCTCGCCGGTGTCATAGCAGAACGTGAGCACGCGAGCGCCCGCCTTCAACTCCGGAAGCTTCTTCGCCACTGCGGCGAGTGAGGCGCCAGAGGAAATTCCCACAAATAATCCTTCCTCTTGAGCTGAACGTTTCGCCATGGCGAACGCTTCATCTTTGGTGATGGTGATAATTCCATCCAGCAAAGATTGATCGACGATAGAAGGAATAAAACCGGCACCAATTCCTTGCAAAGGATGCGGCCCGGGAGCCCCACCCGAGAGCACGGGAGAATCAGCTGGTTCAACGGCGAAGACTTTCATTTGAGGGAACTTCTGCTTCAAAACTTTCGCCACGCCGGTGATGTGTCCGCCGGTGCCAATGCCCGTGATCATGGCATCGATACCTTCCGGAAAATCTTTGAGAATTTCTTGGGCAGTGGTTCTCTCGTGAATCGCTACGTTCGCTTTGTTATCAAACTGCATGGGCATCCACGAATTCGGCGTTTGATCTTTAAGCTCTTGGGCGCGAGCAATCGCTCCCTTCATGCCTTTCTCACGGGGTGTGAGATCAAAACTTGCTCCGTAAGCGGCCATGATCTTTCTGCGCTCGATGGTCATCGACTCTGGCATGACCAAAAGTAGCTTGTAGCCTTTCACGGCACAAACCATGGCCAGACCAATTCCGGTGTTCCCTGACGTCGGCTCGATAATCGTCATACCCTTTTTCAGCGCCCCACTTTTCTCGGCGTCTTCGATCATCGCCAAGGCGATACGATCTTTAATGCTCGCCCCAGGATTCGCACGCTCGAGCTTGATCCAGACCTCACTTGCTCCAAACAGGCGATTGAGTTTCAAGTGGGGGGTGTTGCCGATGGTGTCGAGAATGGTGTTCGCTTTCATGGGGCCTCCTGGGCGTGGACAAAATCATAGCTTAAGTCCTCGATAATCTACCTAACATCCTCCAACACAAACCTTGAAAAATGTTCAGCCCCCCGGGCCTGAGCGTTTGAGGCGTTGTTATAACGCGCCGATCTCAAATTTAACCCCTGGAGTCCTTATGAAATCGTTGATTTTGACCGCATTCACTATGCTTTTCTCGCTCAGCGTTTTTGCTGAACCGGTTTGCGATTTTCCTTATGACCTCTCTGAAGAAGAAGGTGTGCGTGATCTCAGAACTGTGGTTGTCACAGAAAACACGCAACTCACTTCATTACAGAAGTCGCAGATCATCAAGACAGCGACACACTACACAGATCGCGCCGTTCGTAACATGACGATCAAAATGGCGATCAAGAGTTTGATGAGCAACTCTGAAGGTGGAGACTTGTACTACCGTGTCTTCAAGTTCAAAACCGTTGTTTACTCCATCGTTGAACACTACCCAGGTGGCAATGCCTTCGGCCTCGTGTTCAAGGGCACAGAGATCGTTGCTGAGCGCACCGATGGTGATTTGAACTGCACTGGTTTCTAGACTAGAGCTTTTGGCCGGCGAGGAACACTTCGCCGGCTTCTTCAGCTCCGACCGTCCCCAGCACCCACGCTTTTTCTCCACGGGCCTTTAGCCATTCCATCGCCTTTTCTGGTTTGTCAGTCGCAAAAGCAAACCCCACACCCATGTTAAACGTGCGAGCGAGTTCAGATTCACTGAGTCCTGAAAGCTGACAAAGAGTTGTCATGACCTGAGGGATGTCTTTCGGCAATTCGTTAAGATGATAACTGTGCGCGAGATTCATACGTGGGATATTCAGCATGCCTGATCCGGTGATGTTGGCCATACCTGTGAGCGATGTTCCCATGTGTTCGCGGAGGGAATGAATCAGATCCACGTAAATTTTTGTGGGCGTAAGCGCTTCACGCGTGAGCTCTTCTCTATTTGTGGTGTCTTCAACTTTGGCGAGAAGCTGACGAACGAGGGAATATCCGTTGCTATGGAATCCGCTAGAGGCCAGACCAATGATGGTTTGCCCTGGCTTCACACTTAAGCCATCGACGAGGTCCGTCTGGAAAACTTCGCCGACGGAGAATCCTGCGAGATCATAATCACCCGCAGCGTACATACCCGGCATCTCGGCCGTTTCTCCGCCAATCAGAGCGAGGCGTCCTTGCTTGCAGCCATCGACGATGCCTTTGAGAACAGCTTCGCCAACAGTGATATCAAGTTTGCCGGTGGCAAAGTAATCCAAGAAGAACATGGGACGCGCACCGGTGCAAATCAAGTCATTCACGCACATGGCGACTAGATCAATACCGATGGTGTGGTGTGTGTTGGTTTCAATCGCGAGCTTAATCTTAGTGCCGACGCCGTCTGTGCTGGAGGCCAAGAGACGCTCTTCATCCATGCGATAGAGAGCCGCGAAGCCGCCCACACCAGAAACAACGCGGTCATCGTGAGTGGTACCCACCATGCGCTTAATGCGATCGACGAATTTATCGGCTAACTCGATGTCTACACCAGATTTTTTGTAATCCATAATCACCTCTTAGTGACGAAAGTGTCTTTCACCTGTGCAAACCATCGCGACGTTGTATTTGTCGGCCATGGCAAAAACTTCTGAATCTTTGATACTGCCGCCGGGTTGAACGATCTTGCGAATGCCCGCTTGAGCTGCAATCTCAACAGTGTCGCCGAACGGGAAGAATGCATCAGAGATGAGCATGACATCGGCCGGATTGATATCTTTGTCTACAAGACGTGGGAGTGCGAGACGCATGAGTGAGTCCAGGCGATTGGGTTGTCCCATGCCTGCCCCCGCCAACTCAGTCACTAAACCGTCTTGGCGAACCAAGGCAATCGCGTTGCTCTTCAAGTGTTTCGCAGCGATGACACCAAAGAGTGCGAGAGGTTTTTCATGATCCGGCAGGATGTTTTTAGTTACATTCTTGAGTTCAACATTGAGCTGTTCGTCTTCTTGCTGCATCAGCACGCCGCCGTTAAAACTTCTCAGTGTCATTTCATTTTTCTGGGCGGGCAATATGGCCAGCTCCATCACACGCACGTTCTTCTTGGTGCTCATGATTTCACGCGCCTCTGGAGTGAACGCAGGGGCCATTAGGATTTCAATAAACTTATCCTGGAAGAACATGGCAGTCTTTGCATCAACTGTTTGAGTAAGAGCGATAATGCCGCCAAAGGCACTGACTGAATCGCCCAGCCAGGCGCGCACAAGAGCAGTGAAAACATCCGGCGCATGGACAAGGCCACAAGGATTACCGTGTTTGACAACAACAGCTGCACAGCCCGTTTGCATGAGGTTATGAACATCACTGGCCGCTTTCCACGCCGCATCCGCATCCAGCATATTGTTGAATGAAAGCTCTTTGCCCTGCAAAATCTTAGCGTCTTTAAGAGTGGAGCCTTGGGCGTTCTCCCACTTATAGACTGAAGCCGCTTGATGAGGATTCTCGCCGTAACGGAGGGTTTCATTTTGTGTGAGCTTGATGAACTTCGTCGATGCTGTGTCACCCATGCTC
Organism: Chloridella minuta; assembly: GCA_032273045.1. Lineage (NCBI taxonomy): Eukaryota > Xanthophyceae > Mischococcales > Pleurochloridaceae > Chloridella > Chloridella minuta. The sequence goes on from JAUKPQ010019358.1 coordinate 122,766, forward strand.
TCCGCGATCGCCACATCATATTCAGCAATACGCGTGAAGGCCTTGGCGCTCATGGCCCGGCGATACTTTAATGGAGTCTGTCCTTGGAACTCGACCAACGTATCCAAGAAAGAATTATATTGAGATGGGTCCGTCAGAACCGTCACGGCTGCAAAGTTCTTCGCGGCCGAACGAATCATCAGTGGTCCACCGATGTCGATATTTTCTACCAGGACATCTTCAGTGGCTTTTCCAGCTGCAACTTTCTCGAAGGGATAGAGATTGCAGACGACAAGATCGATAGCTTTGATATTGAGCTGCGCAGCTTCCAACTCATCTGACGGATTACCACGACGGAACAACAATCCCGAGGCGCACGCAAAAGAGATGGTCTTCATGCGGCCTTGGAAAGCTTCCGGGTGACCGGTGAACTCTGAAATCTCTTGGTAAGGAATTCCCCAATCATGCAACATCTTGCCCGTTCCACCGGTTGAGATGATATGAACACCACGGTGTTGCAGCTCACGAGCAAGAGGTTCAAGACCAGTTTTATCTGTAACACTCAAAAGAGCAGTTTTAATTGTCCAAAGATCAAGCATGAGTTACCTCGCCGGAGTATTGAAGAGCGTTTTGAAAAAGTTGCGCATTAAGTTGAATCGATTCATTCATGGAAATATCGGGCATCAGCCACGTTTCTAGCGCGGCCTCAGGATGGGGCATGAGTCCTAAGACCTGGCCGCTGGCATCGGTGATGCCCGCGATCTGCCCCATACTGCCATTAACGTTCTCTGAGTAGGTGAACACAACTTGGCCTTGGCGTTGTAGCATTTCAGGCGTAGTTATCTCACTCCAGATGCGGCCTTCCCCGTGGCGCATGGGCAGCTGCATTTTTTTGCCATCCATCCCACGGGTCCAAACACATTTGGAATTTTGGACGTTCATCGTAACCCAACGGTCTTGGAAACCGGCCGGAGAATTATGCACCAGAGCGATGGTGCGATCTGTTTCAAACACACCCATTTTCATGAGCGTTTGAAAACCGTTGCAAATGCCGATGGCGAGACCTTTACGCATTAAGAACTCAGGCCAGACATCCTTCAATGCATCTTTCAGCGCCAGACCGAGGATATGCCCTGATTGAATCTCATCGCCGTAACTAAACCCACCTGGCAGCGCCAAAATATCCGATTCAAGTAAACGCGCAGAACGCGAGAGAAGCTCCCGCACATTGAGAATATCCACATGGGCACCGAAGCGCTGGAAAGCCGCCGCGGTTTCCCGCTCACAATTCAGTCCTTCACCCTTGAGAACGAGAACTCGTTTCATGTGGCCTCCTGATATGCGGTCTTAATTTCTGAAGCTTTTAGTTTCAGATTGTATTGAGACAAGACCAAACCGTTTTCTTCCGTGGTGACTCCTAAGCGACGAGTATGCTGCGCAGGAAAGAGCGCAGAAAGTGTCCCCACGTGCGACTCACGACATGTCACCATGATCTGCCCCGGGCCTTCGCCAAAGAGTGTGCCCCAATCGCCATTAATGTCGGAGTTGAAGCCCACATTGCCGATGGAAGTTTCCGCCATCGCCGTCAGCACTCCGCCTTCGCCGACATCATGAGCGCTGCAGATAAGATTCAGTTTCATGGCCTGGTGAACTGTTTTGTAAAAAGTCGTTCGTTGCTTGAGATCACCCGCCATCGGCGCGTTGGTCTTCACGTGAAATGATTGGGACAATGTAACTGCACTCAACTCTTTTGTCGGAGACAAAAGCATAACGACAAGCCCAGCTTCTTGCGGAGCGCTTGGAATGGCATGGCCAATATCGGGATGATGGGCCATGCAGGTCATCAAAAGTGTCGGAAGTGCGCTGATCTTCACTGCTTTATTTTTTGAAACAACGTTGGCGTCGTTTTTCATGCTGTCTTTACCACTCACCAAAGGAAGCCCGTAGGCGAGACTGGTATCCGCCATACCTTCGCAGGTACGAACGAGCATACCGAGCTTCACATCCCCTTCAGGATTCTTCTCGCTCACGACTGGGTCCGGCCAACAGAAATTATCCACCAAGGCCATGCGTTCAGGATCGCCGCCAGCACAAACCGTGTTGCGAACGGCCTCATCTACCGCCCACACTCCCATGACATAAGGATCAAAACGCGAGATTTGCGGCGCAAGCCCACAGCCCACCACCACTCCACTCGAAGCTTCGCCACCATGCGGGGCCATCGCGATAACGCCAGCATCACTTGGGGCGCCTTTAACTGAGAAGGGTTTCGCCACACTTGCGGCTTGGACTTCATGATCATACTGGCGCACCCAAGTCTCATGCGAACGTATGTTCGGATGGCCCAGCATTGCGAAGAGTGCAGTGGTGATAGACTCTGCATTCGGCGTGGCAGGCAAAGGACGCTGCAACTCCGGACGCTCGCACCAATCTTGCCAGTGGAACTGGCTTCCCCACTTGGCCTTAAGCTCCATGGGAGGAAGTCCTTCGTGCAAGAAATTCAACGGCAAGCGCGCCACTGACGCGCCCGCAAAGCGCACGTGCAATTCACCGCTTGAAGTGAACGTGCCCAAGTTGGCCGCTTCCACTCCGCGCAAAAGAGCTAGATGCATGAAAGTTTCAAGTTGAGCAGGAGGGACGGCGACCGTCATGCGTTCCTGCGATTCAGACACCATCAGCTCCCAAGCTGAAAGGCCTGGGTACTTTACCGGTGCACGAGAGAGATCAATATCAGCGCCACCAGTAATGAGCGCCATCTCACCCACACTCGATGAAAGCCCACCCGCGCCATTATCAGTGAGGCCTGAATAAAGTCCAAGGTCGCGCGCCTCAAGCATAAAATCAGTGAGACGTTTTTGGGTGAGAGGATCGCCAATTTGCACCACGCTGGCCGGCGTACCTTCTTTCCATTCCATCGAACTAAACGTGGCTCCATGGAGGCCATCTTTCCCGATGCGACCGCCCACCATAACGACATGGTCACGCGGCGACACTGGCTTTTCCCATGAAGGACGATTGTTCACTTTCTGTGGCAACACCCCCAAAGTTCCGCAGAACACGAGGGGCTTACCGGCGAAATTCACATCGTAATGAAAGGCACCATTGACGGTTGGGATACCCGATTTATTACCGCCATCTTTCACGCCGGCATGCACGCCCGTGCGGATTTGTGAGGGAGGAAGAACTGTCTTGGGCCAGGCATCGCCCATGCGCTGATCGAGCTCGGCTGGCGCGAGACAGAACACATTGGTGTTGGCAATCGGACGTGCACCCATCCCAACGCCTAGGATATCGCGGTTAACTCCGAGGATTCCAGTGAGAGCACCTCCGTAGGGATCAAGCGCGGAGGGGGAATTATGAGTTTCGACTTTAATAGCGAGATCCACCTGATTGTCCCAACGGACAATCCCGGCGTTGTCATCAAACACAGAAATGAGCCAATTCAAATTGCGCTCGCGGCGCACTTGATCGGTGACACCTTTAATATATGTTTTGAAAAGTGACTTCACTTGGCGAGTCTCGCCGGTATCCGCGTCAGTATAGGCGATGTTCGCGCGGAAGATTTTATGCTTGCAGTGCTCACTCCAGGTCTGGGCGATGATCTCCATCTCCACATCTGTCGGAGGGGTACCACGGGTTTGAAAGAACTCTTGCACCAATCGAAGCTCTGGTAGAGTCAGGGCCCACCAGTTTTCATTATTCATTTTCAAGAGGGCGGCTTCATCACTTGGAAGCTCGATGGTACGAACCGGAACCGTCTCGGCCTTCACTGAGCGCCATTGAATATCGGTGAATGCATTTGGGGTGGTGCGCTCCCACTGCAGAAGTGGATTCGCGACAGGCATAGCACCTACTCCGCGCCAAGTTTCACCTGAGCGAACTTGGGTCAGTCCGCTTTCTTGCCAAGGATGCAACTCCCAGGCTTCGCGTGTCGCGGATCCGGCGTTATCGGTGACACCTGCATGAAAGCCACGCTCTGAGCAAGGCGTTTCAAAACCCAAATAGGCAAGATGGCCCTCGTACTCAGAATTAGCAGTGGTAAACAAACGCTCACTAACTGGATCAACCAACATGTCACTTGCGATGCGATTGAGTTGTGCACAAGGACCGGTCGTTTGTAGCCACAACACACGGCCATTGAGTTGCTGAGTATTTTGCAAAAGATCTTTCGCCGCTGGAAGGACTTCTAAGCGATGTACATATTGCTGAGAAAGAATATCCTGCACCACTTTCGGGTAAAGCTCATGTTCAACCGCGAGACCGCGTTGCTTGAACGTCGCCAGAGTGTCATTGGCTTCCCGTTGAAAACTCGCTTGCGCCAGAATGCGACCGGTATCAAGTCCTGCGTCCACTTCATGAACTGTCACGCCACCAAATGGTGCGATTGAATTGAATGTGTCCTCGTAACCCGTAAGGCCCGGATGTAAAGGCAACAAAGACGGATGAATGTTGATGACAGCACCCTGTGGAAAATGCGCTAAGAAATTCGCTGAGAGTAAGCGTCGGAAACCAGCGAGACAAAGAAGTGAGAAGTTTTCATTCTGAATGGCCGACCACATGCGCTCTTCATGATCTTCCCGTTTTTCATTTGGTAATCGAGGGAGCAAGTATGTTTTAACTCCGAGACGTTCGGCCCGTTTGAGCACACCGGCTTCTACGCGGTCACATAATAAAAAAGCGATGGGAAAAGATTGGGCCAGGGATTCAAAGTTACTTCCGTCACCAGAAGCGAAAATACCAAGCGTCATAACACTCCTCCAATATCCGTGCGCCACTGCGCACCGGTGAATGCAATTTCTTTAATGGCTCCCAATGCGCGAGCACGGGCCTCTTGCACTGATGCGCCAAGGGCCGTGACACCTAAAATGCGACCGCCCCGACTCACCCACTCGCCAGCGTTCTCAGTGAGCCCGGCCGGGAAGACAATCATCTTTTCTTGCGGAAAGGCCTGCCAGTTCACGGTGTGGCCCAATAATACCTGCTGGCCTTCGGTGCCTGGATAACCAGGGGCCGCCATGACCACATGAACGGCCGTCTCGTTGGAGAACTTTGGCGCACCGTCGGGGAACTCCCCAGTGGCACAGCCTTTCAACCAGGGCACCAGATCATCTTGTAAAAGGGGTAAGAGAACTTGGGTCTCAGGGTCACCCAAGCGCACATTAAACTCGAGAACTTTTAGTCCGCTTTCAGTACGCATCAAACCAGCGAACAAAAATCCAGTAAAAGGTGTCCCACGTTTGTGCATCTCAAACAGCACATCTTCAAACATGCCATCGATGAACGATTGCTCGGCCACGGTGATGTCAGTGAGAGGCGCCACAGTGCCCATGCCGCCCGTGTTTGGACCTTGATCATTATTTTTGAGACGCTTGTGATCGCGAGCACTGCCCAGGTTCACAAAGTTGAGACCATGACAAAGAGCGAAGACAGAAAGCTCGGGGCCCTGGATCTTTTCTTCAAGTAGGACACGAGGAATTTTCATCCCAAGCCAAGATCCATCAAAGAAACCTCGTAGGGCCGCGATCGCTTCGGTTTTATCCTGGGCCACCACTACACCTTTGCCCTGAGCTGGGCCATCCGCCTTCACCACCACACCGGCCCAATCATTCATTTCGATAAAGGCTTCGGCTTCACGCACATCACGGAACTCAGCGGAGCGGGCCGTAGCGATGCCAGCAACTTTCATGACATCTTTGGCGAAAACTTTTGAGGTTTCTAAACGTGCAGCTGCTGCACTCGGCCCCACTGTCGGAATGCCTGCAGCGCGAAGTTCATCGGCAACACCCTCACTCAGTGGAATTTCTGGGCCAATCACCGCGAGTTGAAATTGTTCGCGCAGAATGAGTTCGTAGAGTGAAAAGGAAGCCGAGCGGATTTTTTTGTTAAGGCGGCAAGCGGCGGGATGGTGAGGAGTCACCCACACTTCCTTGACTTCGGTAGACTGTGCGATTTTCCAGGCAAGCGCAGCCTCCCGGCCGCCAGAACCGACGACCAGGACTTTCATGCGAACTCCCTCACCCAATGAGCGAGATTGAGTGTGTCACCAAACGGTGCTTTGCCGGTGTAGGCACGGGCCAGATCATTGGCGAAACATAAGTACAGCGTTTCCGCTGCCTGACGAACAGACATAGGAAGTGGCAATGGACGCTGATGAAAGCGCTCAAGACAGATGTCTTTGAAGTCACCACCTTCTCGACGAGCGATGCGCTTTGATTCAGCTAGTGCGGTATTCCAGGCGCTCTCACGGTAGTGTTGGCGCAAAAATTCTTTACTTAAGGCGTGACCTTGAAATGAAACTCTTAATTCATCAAGTCCAATAGCATCCACCAGTTTCACCTTACGCTCTGACCCGGCGAAGGCCCACTCGAGTTTGCCGTCCCATAGCTCAACGTGCATGAGCGACAGAACTTCTTTCAATTGCAGAGCGACGTCACGGGTATTGTTCACGAGGTCATTAAACTCTTCTGTTGAAAGGGCCGCCATGGTGCGGGCCTCATCTGCACTTAAAAAGCGGTCTTCTTCTTCAAGCTTCGTGGTGAACTCCACCATAGGCTGTGTGAAGCGCTCGTTTTCTTTCAAATGCGGATGACGTTTGAGCAAAGATGATCCCGCTGGTGCTCCCCAACGGAAAATCACTTCCAAAGGAATCAGGCAATCAGTGGGTTTCGTTTGATAAAACGCATAATCGTAGCTCGTTCCACTGCGAACAGGACGATGAACCTCCACCGCTTCAACTTTCATGAAACGGGAGACTTGCTCAGTTCCCAACGCTTCCCCTGCAGCATCAACCAAACCAATGAAGTGGTGGGATATTCCTTTCTTCTCGAGCAACTTAAAAAAAGTCGCCCCCATGTGCGCCAAGGCCATTCCCTTTTGTGGCAACTGATCAGGCATCGCTCCCCAATCAAACACAGAATAGCGATCGGTGAATTCAAAGATGGCCGTCTTATCGTTACCGATATGCACGTTCTTTGATGAGCCTTCATACATTCGCGTCATGGGCACTCCTGTCTTCAGCGCGTAAGCGACGAAAGCGCTCGGCGGCTGCCGTTACATCAACCGGATAAACACCACTCAAACAGCCCGTGCACAAAGGCACGCCAGCGAGAGCTTCTTTAAGATCATCTTCGTGTTGAAAAATCACTCGCTCAGCACCGAGATCTGTCGCCAGTTCTTCGGGGGTACGGCGGGCCGAGATCAACTCTTCTCTATCTGGAAAATCGATGCCGAAGTAGCAAGGGTTCGTAATCGGTGGACAAGTGCTCACCAACACGACACTGGCGGCTCCAGCTTCTTTCAAGAGAGTAATCAAACGACGAGAAGTGGTTCCACGCACGATAGAATCATCGACGAGCAAAACTTTTTTCCCTTGCAACCCTTCGCGCACGGGCGTGAGCTTCTGATAAACAGCTTGCTCACGCAGCGCCTGGGAAGGAAGGATAAAGCTACGCTGAACATAACGATTTTTTATAAGCAGTTCGCGGTACGGAAGACCAAGTGATTCGGCGAGAGCGATGGCGGAGGGACGACTGGTGTCTGGAACTGGCACGACAACATCCACATCTAAGCGTCCCTCACTTTGCAAGGTGCGCGCTTGCTTGGCGAGTTTCTGGCCAAGTAGAAGACGGACGTTATGGACTCCTAGGCCATTGATGCTGGATTCAGCACTGGAGAAATAGATCCATTCAAAAAAGCAGTGTGCTTTCTTCTCTTCTTGCAAGATCACGCTCTGAGGTTGATGGCCTGGTCGAATAAAAACTAACTCTCCAGGGGCCACGTCACGCATGGGAGTGTAGCCCGTGAACATCAACGCGCTGGTCTCAGAAGCGAGCATCCACGATTCTTTGCCATCAATCAATTTGCGGCCAAGAACCAAAGGACGTAGACCTTGCGGGTCACGGAAAGCGAACAGACCGTGGCCACCCCAAATCCCAACCACTGCAAAGCCGCCTTTGGCCTTCTTCATGGTGTCGCGTACAGATCGGCTCAAACGAGTAAAAGGCTCCGCACTGCTATTTTCTCCGAGTCCAAGGGCCACCCAGTTCAACAGCACTTCAATATCATTTTCAGAAACAAGCACGCGGCGATGATCCCGGCCCAACTCATCTTTCAAGGCCGGAGCATCCGGAAGATTTCCATTGTGGGCCATGCCGATGCCATCGGGGTAATTCACAAACTGTGGTTGCAGATCACGAGTCGAACGATCGCCTTTGATAGCAACCGTGGCGTAGCGATTATGGCCGATAGCGATTTCACCTTGCAGACGTGACAAAATATTTTCCGGAATCGCTTGCGTCACCAAACCATGTTGCTTGTGGTGATGAAAGCGATGTCCGTTGATTTCGTGAGTGAGAATGCCGGCCGCATCTTGCCCGCGATGCTGAAGCACCATAAGGGCCTGAAGAGTCTCTGGTGAGGCGAAGGGTGTTCCCACCACGCCTACGATGCCGCACATAAGTGAGCTCCGATGCTGAATTAGTCTCAGCTTAGGAAAACACGCGAGCGGTTGACAATCATTTATTAGAGATACTAATGTTTTAAATAAGGAAAACTTATGCACCACAGAGCAGCAAACTCGACAACGCTAGGCATCCTTGGGGGTGGTCAACTGGCCATGCTCCTCGCACGTGCGGCTCAACTGCGTGGTGTTCGCGTTCATCTATATTTAGAAAAAGAAGAGCACGCTCCGGCGGTAGAACTCGCTCAACAAATATTCATGGGTGACGGCTGGCGTGACGAAAAAACACTACTGGCCTTTGCGCAGTCCTGTGATGTGATCGCACTGGAAAATGAATTTGTGCCTGTCGTGCTGTTAGAAAAAATTGCAGCGATCACAGCGGTGCGTTTTTTACCGGGGCTCAAGGCCTATGGTTTGTTTCAAAACAAGGCCCGCGAAAAAGAACTGGCCGCAACGCTAGGTATCCCCCTGGCACCTTGGACCAGAGTCAAAACTCTCCATGACGTCCGCGCCTGGCAACAGGAACACACACGTCTCGTACTCAAGACGTGCGAAGGTGGCTACGACGGCTACGGTAACCTTGTCGTCGATAAGAACACCCCTGACAAAGACATTGAGCGCTTCCTTAAGCAGGGTGACATTCTCGCGGAAGCTTTCTTAGACTTCACCCATGAGCTGGCAATTGTTGTCGCCAAGCAAGACCAAACGTTGGTGGCCTTCCCTGTTGCTGAAACCATTCAGAGCCGCCAAATTTGTCATTACGTCCTCGCTCCAGCGCGTTTGCCTGAGACGATTCTTGAGAAGGTTCGCAGTCATGCCACCGCTCTTATTGAAGCGGCCGGCGATGACGGTCTTTTCGGCGTAGAGTTCTTCCTCACGACCGATGGAATCATTCTTTATAATGAAGCCGCTCCAAGGCCGCACAACTCTGCCCACTTCACCGTAGATGGCTGCGACATCTCTCAGTTTGCCATGATTGTGAATCTTGTCTTGGGTATTGAACTCACCACTCCGCAACTTCTAAGTCCGGTGGTGGGCATGCTTAATTTGCTCGGCACGCATCACGGCAGCCCTCGTCTGGAGCCCGAAGAAGAATTTCTTGCGTTGAAAGACGGTAGCCTCTGTCTCTATGGCAAACCTTGGTCGCGCCCTGGTCGCAAGATGGGTCACTTCAATCTACGGGGTGACAACGCTCCAGCCATTCTTGCTCAGTTACAAGAGCTGCAACAAAGGTATCAATTATGATCGGCATTATTATGGGCTCAACATCTGATATGCCGGTCATGGAAAAAGCCGTAGAAGTCCTCAAGCGCTTTGACGTCGCCCATGAAGTGAAAATTGTCTCCGCTCACCGCACGCCGGATCTTATGCGCGACTACGCCATGAGTGCGCGCACGCGCGGAGTGAAAGTCATCATCGCCGGTGCTGGCGGTGCCGCTCATCTTCCAGGCATGACCGCCGCATGGACCACACTTCCGGTGATCGGCGTCCCAGTCGCCAATGGCGCGCTTCAAGGACAAGACGCTCTCTTATCTATCGTGCAGATGCCCCGTGGTGTTCCTGTGGCCACAGTCGCTATCGACAACGCCACCAACGCTGCATTTCTCGCACTTCGGATACTGGCCGCTTTTGACCCTAACCTCTCTGAGCGCCTAGAGCAGGAACAGCGCGAAGTCGCCAAACAGGTCGCTGCCACCTGAAGTGACCACTAAACGTGCCTTTTAGTGAGTTATCGTGACCATTAGGTCTGTAAGTGCTTGAAGCTTTGAGAGGGCTCAATACCCCCTTAAGATGATTCTCGACACTTGCAAAACCAAGGACGCGATTATGGAACGTTTGCTCAAGCGCCTGGTGGTTTTATCTCTCCTTATTAGTACGGGAGCGATGGCCCACGACGATAGAAACGATCGCAATGAGTGGGATGACATTTTACGCATGGTGCGTGTTCGCCACAACTCACTCTCGCATGATGAACATATTAGTCTTTCTGCGACTCGCACACTCTCCACCTCCACTCCGCAGCTGTTGAACTTCCAGGGCATCGTCAAGCTTCCGAGTGAGGTGCAGGTAAGCATTGGTGCGAATCTACTAGGTCACGGTGCTCGCTTAATTTTTGACGACGGCCGCGTGGAGTGCCGGTACCAGCAACGTTCTGGGGGGAAATTCAGACTTTCAAGCTGTAGCGACGGCAGCGAGGCGAATGAGGAGTTTCGAGTCGATCGAAACATTAAGTTCGAACTTCTCCAAGTTCTTCTTCCTTCTAAAGCCGTCGTGAAGATTCGTGTCGAAGACCGTGATGATGAAGCGTATGGGGTTCAGTTCCCTTACCTCAAAGCGACTGAAGGCCAAGTGCTCGCTTATAACGGTGCCGCTTGGGTACCGATGGATCCTGAAGACGTCTTCGACGGTGGAGGCGCTGGAAGTGTCGGGCCGCAAGGCCCAGCTGGTGCGGTCGGTCCGCAGGGTCCTGCCGGTGCGAATGGAGCAGCTGGAGCAATCGGCCCACAAGGCCCAGCCGGTGTGGCCGGTGTGAAAGGTGATAAGGGTGATGCTGGTGCAGCAGGTGCTCCTGGCGCAGTTGGACCACAAGGTCCTGCCGGTGCGAATGGAACAGCTGGAGCAATCGGCCCGCAAGGCCCAGCTGGTGTGGCCGGTGTGAAAGGTGATAAGGGTGATGCTGGTGCAGCAGGTGCCGCAGGCGCTGCTGGAGCACAAGGCCCTGCCGGCGCGACGGGTGCCCAAGGACCGAAAGGCGATAAAGGTGACAAGGGTGACGCTGGTGTAGCAGGTGCCACAGGCGCAGTGGGACCGCAAGGCCCAGCTGGTGCCACGGGCGCTGCTGGACCACAAGGCCCAGTCGGTGAAACTGGTGCGACTGGTGCCAGAGGCGCGCAAGGTTTGAAAGGTGACAAAGGTGATGCCGGTTCAGACGGTGCTCCAGGTGTTGCTGGCGCTCAAGGACCACAAGGTCTTCCTGGTGCAATCGGCCCACAAGGTCCGGCCGGTGCTGACGGTGCCGTCGGCCCGATGGGACCACAGGGCCCTGCGGGTGTGAGCACTGGCTCGAGTGCTAAAGTCGCCTTCGTGAAAGATGTTAAAGCGTCACTGACTAACGGCGGAACATGTTTTGCTTCGTGGTCTAACCGCGACTTGAACACACTTGAAGGCGATAACAGTTTTGCTTCGGTTTCTGGTAACCAACTGACGCTGCAACCAGGAACCTATTGGTTTGAAGGCCATGCTCCAGGTTATTTTGCTGGCGCCCACCAAGCTAAACTTGTGAACGTCGCGACTAATGCCGATGTTTCTTTTGGCTCTTCAGGTCACTCGCACCCAAGCGCGGGTTCAGTGACTCATTCGATTATTAAAGTGCGCTTAGTGATTGCCGCCGCTACGACTTACAAGATCCAACACCGCTGCAGTATTGAACGCGCCCTGCAGGGCCTTGGTATCGCCAATGGCTTCGGAGGCCCAGAGACATACACCACGATCACTATCGTGAAGCTGGACTAATTTACTCATTTGGGTCCATCGTCATTCATGAGTAGAATGAATGCATGCGATGGACCCTTCTTCTCTTAACCGTCTTTACCTTTGAAGCCCAAGCCGTCCGTCTCACGGCGGATTTTTCATCACGAAAAGATACTGCGACCTGTGATTGGAATCTCGGCGCGGGAACAGTGCGCGCCCCACAAGCCTCCAACGGCACAGCTTTAAATTACGGTGATGGATCAGATGGCGATTGTAACTTCAGCGGCAACGTCCTCGCTGACGAATACAATTGTCGTACTCTACGTATCAGCTCTAATACGCGCTTCACGCCTAATGGCACGAACGCTGTTATCATTCGCGTACAAGGGGCCGTTACCATCAGCGCCACATTAAGCGTCGATGGCTTTCCAGGCAATGATGGAACAACTTCACCCAACCTCGGTGGCTCCGGTGGTCCGGCCGGGTTTCGTGGCGGCCACTTTGACACGACCGCTTTTCCGCAAGGACAGGCCGGCCTACAAAATGTCACGGGAGCGGGTGATGGCGGCGGGAGTGCCTCCGGGAACGCGGCGAGTTTCTCCGGCGGGGGCGGCGGCGCGGGTGGAAACTTTGGCGACAGCACACTCGCAACCGTTGGCCTTGATGGGACATCTACCACCGTGTTGCAAGGTACGGGAGGTGCCACCTCCCCTGCGGAGGTGGCGGCCGATGAAGCGGGCTTCGAAACACTTCTCATCGGCGGCGCCGGTGGCGGTGCGGGTGGCCAGGGCGAAGAAAACATCGGCACATTTTATTACGGGGCCACTGGCGGCGGTGGCGGCGGGGCCTTGCACATCATTGCGGCCGGGAACATCACCATCACCGGAATTATTTCGGCCAATGGGGCCAAGGGCGGCGACGGAACTGATCTGAGCGGCGGCGGTGGCGGTGGTGCCGGTGGAAGCATCTGGCTTCAGAGCGGCGGACAAATAACCAACAACGGAACCATTCGAGCTCTCGGTGGCGCAGGCGGCACAGTTACTTCTGCTCTCGCCGCCTCTGGTGGCAATGGCGGAGCGGGTGGTGTAGGTCGCATCCGCCTGGATGACTTTGATGGTGCTTTAACGGGCAACGCTTCAAATCCCGTGGCACAAACAGCGGCGAGTACTCCTGGTGTGTACGATGTGGGCTTTCTCACTGGTGCCTGCACCGCGCTCACCACTGGGATCGACACCATCGGCAAACTCAATCGTTTTAAATCATCCGTCGCGACGCAAACGCTGAATGGCGGTACGCTAGATATTGAAGTGCAGGACAGCGATGATAACGTCTCATGGAATGCGGCGGTGCCACTTTCTCAGATCAACACACTCTCTCGTCGGTATCTGCGATTCGACATCGAGCTCACGCCCGCATCCGCAGTCAGCTCACCGGAGCTGGATGCACTGAGTGTGGAGTATGATGTGCTCGAAAAATCTAACCACGAATTTAAATCGGATGTTTCCTGCGGTACCGTTGATCTCCAGGGCCCTTCGGGCCCGAGCGGTGGCATGATGCTCGCTGGGTTCATGTTAGTGATCTTGGTCAGTCGCAGAAAATCAAAACGCCAGGCCTAAGCGCGCCCCGAGCCCCATCCCTGATAACTTGTTATCCCCGCGAGGCGCTTTGAGTGTCGCCTGCTCATAACTTAGGCCCGCTTCATGGAAGAGTCCGCGACGCCAAAACCTGCGCCACATAAACTGCCCATCAAACGCACTCCAATCACCGAAGGCGGCGCCGAGCTGGGTGTGCAGAGAACTCTTCTCGCCCACTCGCCATTCAAGCTCCATGTGCGCCCGCGGAGAAGTTGCACTCACTTCCTCGAAGGCTAAACTCTCCGGCGTCTTTAATTTATAAGTCGAACCACTCACCCGCTGAAGACCAAGTCCCACAAACACAAACGTATTCTCACCCCAGCGGTGATGCCACTCCGGTAAAATCGTCATGTCGGTGCGAGAGTACACTTCGCCCTCAAACACTTGACCACTCTGGCGCATAACTTCAGCACGAAAGGCCCAGCGCTTCGAAAACAAAACTCTCCCCGCGACACTGATGCTATTCAGCGCATTGCCTTCGATCTTGCCGTTGTATTCTTGATCATCTAATTCCACAGCAAGTTGGCGAGGCTCAAACCCAAGTCGCAACCAAGAATAAGCATTGGCCTCACGCCAAGGCAGCGCTTTCTTTTGCTCTTCGCTGAGAACAACCTTCGCGCCAATTTGAAAACGACCGGTGTTGCTCGCCGTTTCTCCCCAGTCATGACGAGCACGCACACGCCAAAACAAGACATCTCCACGTGGCCAGCCGGTATTATTAAGAGTGAGCTTGGTTTTCTTTTCTTCTACTTGTGCGAGCGGTTCTTCAAAGTCCTCATCACGAGCGACGTCAACCACATAGTCGACGGCGCGTGCTGCTCGTTTCCACACGAATGTGGTTTCTGGTGCTTCCTTAAGTTCAACCGCACGAATCGGACTGGCGAGCTTCGGTTTGGCCGGATCTTCTGCGTCTCCGGGGAGCAAGCGCAACTCGGAAGCGGGGCCCATGGCGGTTTCTCGTCCCCAGGCATCCCGCAGAGCATAGCGCCACCAGAAATTACCGGGCTTCGCCCCTTTCCATTCAAATTGATTCTCTTTTGTTATGGTCGAAAAGATTTTTTTAGTAAGTGCTTTATCGCTAAAAATTTCTACGTGATAGGCCACCGCCGATTCTTCGGCCGGAAGCTCCAACATCACGCGCGTGACGACTTCCGACGCAAAAGCACGAGGGATGATCCAATCAATCCACGTGCTCTTCGGCTCGATGAACTGAATATCGATTTCTTTTTTCAAACTCGGCGGTGCCCCCGGAGTTTCCAGCGGTGGACTTGGCTCCACCATGACTTTTTTAGGTCGAGAGAATCCGCCATCGGCCTGGCGAGCGCGCCAGTAAAAAGTTCCGGTTTTCGGGAAGATAATTTCGGTTGAACCGTCGCCATTCTGCGTAAGCAAGATGTTCTTGAAGGCCTCATCATCGGCAAGCTCAAAGATGTGCTCTCCCTCTCCTTCCCATTCAAAACTAATTTTTTGATCGGGGCGCTCGAGGATGATCCGTTGCCCTTCTTCCGGTTTCCGCTCTTCGAAGGGAGTCCACTTCACCACCAACTCTTTGGACCACACACCGCTCCGCCCGTATTCATCTACGCCGCGCACGCGCACTTGGTAGGTTCCCGCTGCGAGGCTTGGAAAGACGAGCTCTGAGGCCCTCTGCGCTCCGTTGATCTTCACATCCTCCGCCTGTCGAACTTCGAACTCATACTCAGCCGCGTTGCCGGTCCACTTCAAATCTGCCACTTGGTTTTCACCATCACGTGAAAGTTCCAGCGGACTAACTGTTATCCAGACTGGCGCGAGCGGCACCTCGCGGCGTTTGACGACGAATTCTCCCGGCGCAGACCTCTGCGCCAATGGCCGCGTTTCATCTAACGGTTTCACGCTCCAACTAACGACCTCGTCCACGGGCACATCAATCGGTAATTGGTGGTGCTCACTTTCTACTTCGGTGGTTTTGCCGTTCGCAGACCAAGTCACCTGGTACTTTTTCACCTGGGTGGGCTTCCACTCCAAAGTCAAACGGGTGGCCTTCACTTCATCACTCAGAGGCAGCACCACCGTGCCCTGCGGAGACACCAAATCGAGGGTGGGTTCAGGCTTCAAGCTAAACGTTCCTACGCGACTGGAACCCAGCTCGTTACTCACCTTCCAATAGAAACTTCCCGCCACAAGGTTCACATTCACCTGCGAGTTTGTCGTGGTGAGTGTTTTCACCATGTCTTTAAAATCCAGATCCCGGGCAATCTCTATACGCACAGGTTTGTCAGTTAAATTTTTCCAACTGAGATCCACTTTCGGTTCACCAAGAGTCCAAAGGAGCGCGCCTTCAAGGGGTTGCTGCAATTGCATTTGCAACTTCGTTTTCACCGGCGCCGTTTCACCCATGCGCACTTCTTCATGTGCGCCAACTTGCAAACGTGTATCGCCACTTCGCAAACTCGCATCGCCTTTCATCACCGACAAAGATGTGGTGGTGATGAGAACTTCTGCGCCGGCACCGGTAAGTTGCACTTTCTTACCTTGCATCTCTAGCTCCAGGGCTTCTCCACCCAACGTGGTCTGCACCATCCCCTGATCCAAGAGAATTTTATTGATGTCTTGATCCTGCTGCAGACGCAGCAGCGTGTTGGCGGCCATGTGCAGTTTCTGACCACTACGAAATTGCAAATGGGCGCGCGCTTGATCGCCAGTAAAAATCGACGCGCCGGCCGCCAGATGATCACCTTGGTGAAGATCACGCCAAACTAAATCTCCTGCAGACCGATGCTTCGCTGAGTTTTCTAATTGTGACAGCCATGCTTGCCAACCAAGTTGTGCCTCAGCGCCACCAGGGCGCACGAAAAGCTGATAGCTCGCGGTGGCCATCAGTAAGATCGCCAAGGCGATCAATGTCGTTTCTGAGCGACGGATGTTCATGGCCCTTCCATTCTAACAGAGGGGCGTGTTACCGTGGGAGGGAACATCACAAGAGATCATGGAGGATACTCTGCAACAGCCGATCCGGGCGGTCAGGTTTCCGCTCAAACTCAAGTTCACCCTCACATTGGGTCTGCTGCTCGTAGCGACCGTGGCTACCTTTTTGTTCCTCGCGACTCGCCTGATTCGTGAAGACAAAGCTGCCTACGTCTACGATGCCATTCTCATGCGAACTGAGCAGCAAGCGGCCACTCTGGAGGCCCGCCTGAGTTCATGGCGTTCCATTTTGCAGTCGCCTCCATCATCGGACCAGCTGAGGACCAACTACCCGGAGATCCAAACTCTCTGGGACAACAAGAATTTGGTCTTCAAGCGGAACGATAAAGCCTTGGGCGAAAATCTCCCGCCGGCGCCTTGGCAGATGATGCAATCCTATCTTGTGATGGACGGAGCAGGTCGGCGTATCGTGATCGAACTCTCTCAGCTCGCTCAGGAGACCGGACCTTTCAAGCTCGGACTCTACTCACAGGATGGGCGCGTTTTAGTGGATCCCTCACAGAAATTTGCCATGGTCCAAAAAGATCACTGGCTCTGGGAATTGCTTTCTCAACCCACTTCGCAAGGTGTGCGTGAAACTAAAACCCAATTGATCGTTGCCTACGCCAAGATCTCTACGATGGGCTGGGTGCTCACTTCACAACTGGATAAGTCCGCCGCGTTTGCGGTGGCCGGCTACCTCGTCGACAAATCTATTTTCTTTGGGCTTCTTATCTTGGGCGTGGCTATTTTAGTGGGTATTCTGGCCGTTCGACCGCTGACTTCTCAGCTTGAAGATCTCAGCGCCCTAACTGATGCCGTGGGTGGCGGAGATTTCTCACAACGCGTGAAGCCGCGCACGCACGATGAGGCCGGCGCTCTTGCTGATTCATTTAATATGATGGCAGAGAAGATCACGGTATTCATGGGTGAGATGAAGGAGAAAGCACGGCTAGAAAACGAATTGCAAGTTGCACAACTCGTGCAAAAAGCTTTCTTCCCTCCGGCGCATGTCCAGCTTCCCGGCGTCGATATTCAATCATTCGCAGCACCGGCCACTGAGTGTGGTGGCGATTGGTGGGGACAAGTTGATTTCGGTGACACAGTTCTCATTATGATGGCGGATGCTACTGGCCACGGTGTCCCGGCTGCTCTTCTTACTGCCACGGCCAACGCCTGCAAAGAAGGTCTGAAGGCTTTGAGTGAGCTTGATCCCTCGTTGCCGCAAAATCCTGCTCGCGTGATGCAATACCTCAATCGCACGGTGTGCTCTTCGGGTGATCAAATTCACATGACCTGTTTTGTCGCGAGCTGGCATCGTCCGTCACGTAGGCTCGTGTACTGCAACGCCAGTCACCCACCAGCACTGGCTTTTGTGGCGCCCGCAGAACGGCAGCCCTCTAAAGAGGACATTCGCCCACTGCTCGAGGCAAATGGTCCGCGCTTAGGACAACAAAGAGATGCCCTATATACCGAGAACTACGTCGAGCTCCCACCCGGTGCTAGGATAGTCCTCTACTCTGATGGCCTGACTGAGGCGAGCGATCCGACGGGGCAAGCCTGGGGTCAGCGACGATTCATGAAGGCGCTCGTGGAGTCTTTCACCACCCAGGACGGGAATCCCCAGTACGTTGTGGACGAGATGCTGTCTCACCACCAACGTGCGACGTTTGATGACGACGTAACATTAGTGAGCGTGAGGTTCACTTGATCAGACCGGAACGGATCGCGATCTATACACCTCAAGACGATCTCTTCGAAGCCCTCGCCTCGTCGCTGCAAACATTAGCGCCGGTTGTCCGTTCCCCAGCATCACTGGATAGTAAAACGCTCGTGCTCGCCGATGAACGGTCAGCACCTGCGGTGGAAGAGCTGCTTAAAACGACACCGCGAGCCTGGCTCTTGTGGATAGGCCAGCGCACTGACAGTGAGCACATTCAATTCATTCATGAGCATCAACTGCATCACCTCATTGGACTTGATGCCCAACGCACACCATGGGAAGCCCAGCTTCATATTCAGAAAATCTTCTTTGGAAAAATATGGGGACTCGCTCCCTATCTTTCCAGTGGCACTATGACCGATGGCTTTAGCCTATCGGAATCCCACAAGCGCGGCGCTGACCACATCCAAGAGATACTCAAGACTCAGGATTGGAGCGAGTTCTTCGATTCCCCTACAGATCACCTCGCCCTCATCGCCAATGAATTAGTTTCGAACGCTCTCTATAACGGGCCCGAAGAAAAACGCACCACCTCAGCGCACTATCCGATTGATCGCAAAGAGCCGGTCTTTCTCAAAGGTAGTGAGTTAGTACAGGTCAATCTTGGGATCGATGCGCACGCGGTTGGACTGAGCGTGATGGATTGCTTTGGATCACTCGACTGGCAAAAAACTGTCGCCAGTCTCCATCGTGGTTTCCAAGAAAAAACGGTGCAGATTAAAAAAGGTGGCGCTGGCCTTGGGCTTTATTTGGCGTTCTCCCATGGCAATCAATTCATCGTTAATCGCCGTGCGGGAGTGCGCACGGAAGTGATCTGTCTCATCGAAAAAAATCGACGCTACCGTCAGTACAAGGCGCGTCTTAAATCTTTCCATTTCTTTGAAGAGGCCTAAGCTATGAGTAAGTTGAAAATTGACAAAGAGCTGCTGGATGGAACGCTCAACGTGATATTGAGTGGCACCATTGATGAAGACGCGGACTTTGCCCCTCTGCAAGGACTCACTCAACCTAAAATCGTTTTTGATTTCCACGGTATCAGTATGCTGAATTCATGCGGCATTCGCGAATGGGTGAGCTTCATAGGCAAGCTTCCCCTAAGCTCACACTTCACCTACCGTCGTTGTCCACAGATCATCATTGAGCAGATCAATATGGTGCACGGTTTTTTTCGTGAAGGTGCGGTAATCGAAAGTTTCTTCGCTCCCTACTACTGCGAAAGCTGTAACAAGGAATCAAAGATCGAACTGAAAGCCACCCAAGTGCACGCTCGTCACGCACCGAAAGTCAGTTGCCCGCACTGTGGCTCTGAAGGTATGGAATTTGATGCGCTCGAAGAACAATACTTCCATTTTTTGAAAACCTAAGGCCCGTCATGTTGTCCCATTACGACCACGTGTTTGAAGCGATCGTCGTGCTGGATCTCCAAAAGAAAGTGGTCCACTGTAATCCTGCGTTCACCATTTTTAGCAAGCAACCTCCACGGGTCTTAAAAAGCATTGAGTTTCTTTTCCAACTTTTCGAAGCCAAAGACTTTGATCTGGAGGCCTGGATTGATCAGGGCTTCCTTAAGCTTGAACTGCGGGTATCACCGGAACTAGAACTGATCCACGTGCGTGAAAAAAATCTTTCTTCTCACGTCGTCATCAGGCAATTCCCGGTTGAGCTCCCTGAGGGTACTTTTGTTGCGATCGCCTTTCACGATCTTTCCATCGAAAAGAATCTCTTCGATAAGTACCGTCAGCAACTGCAAGAATTGCAGGCCACCCACGCGCAAATCATTCAGGCCGACAAACTGGCCACACTCGGTGAGATGACCGCCACCATCTCCCATGAAATTTCAAATCCCCTCACCATTGCTGTCGGCACCACTGAATTGATCGATGTCTATCTCGAGCAGCCAGATATCTCGAGCGTAAAAGATGAACTCATCCGCGCCAACGTCGATATTCGAGAAAGTATTGATCGCATTCATGCGATTATCCGCAACATGAAGCATTTCCTCTGGCATAGCGAAGAAACTAAAGAGTTTTGCTCTCTTGGCGATGCTGTCTCTCATGCGATTGAGTGGCTCAAAGGTCCTATTGAGTCGGGTTCCATCAAAGTCGAAACACTTTTCTTAACGCAAGATTCGATCGTGTTGGCCAATCGCTTGAAGATCGAACAGGTCATCATAAATCTCGTGAAAAATGCTATCGACGCCATGGTGGAAAAACAGACAGAGTACCCTACCGTCCTCATTGAAATACGTCGTAGCAGCACCGACCATTCCCTGGAGCTGCGGATCATCGACAATGGGCCAGGGATGCCGGCGCACGTGAAGGAAAATCTGTTCCGCCCATTCATCACCACGAAGAAAGTTGGCCAAGGCACCGGCCTTGGTCTTTCCATCTCACAAAAAATCATCGAGGCGCACGAAGGGACAATCGAGCTCCACGACGTGCCGGAGGGAACCTGTTTCTGCTTACGTCTGCCACCTATCGAAGGCTACAGCTTCACTCGCGGTGACAAAATCTCTCGTGGCCTATCTACCAAGCAAGGCCCGCGCATTCTCATCGTCGACAACGAACCGCAGATCCTGAACGTGCTCACGCGTTTCTTAGAAGATCAGGGACACCACGTCATCGCTTCTGCTCGTCCCGAAGATGCCTTGCGCTTTATCAGTAAGATGAATGTCGATCTCTTGCTCACCGATCTTTCCATGCCGGAAATGAATGGCCGCCAGATGGCGCACAAGGCGCGTGAACTAGGCCACAAAGGCGCTATCCTCTACATGTCGACGTCAAATAATGCCGAAGCGTACAACCGAGATCGCAATACGCTGCAGATTGCCGGCATGGTGATTAAACCTTTCTCCAAGGATGAAGTGATCCGCACCGTCAAAGATGCTTTGGGGGGTCGCTGATGGCCTCTTACAAAGACATCAAAGAAATGAACGTCATGGTGGTGGACGACGAAGACAAGATCTGCGAGATCATCAAAGTCTTCCTGGGAACGCTTGGGCCCTTCAATTCTGTGGTGAAGGCCAACAACACACTGCAGGCCATGCAGAAATTTCAGAACCAAAGTTTTGATCTTCTCATCCTTGACCATGTGCTTCCGGGAAAATTGGGCATCGAGTTTGCTGAGTCACTTAAGAAGAGCGTGAAATTTCATAATCTCAAAATTTTGCTCATCTCTGGCTTTCTGCAGCAAGAAGACGTGCTGCACTCCGTTGATCTCGGCATCAAACATATTTTGGTTAAGCCTTTTACTCGGCAACTGCTCATCGACAAGGTCATAGAGATCTTAGAACTCCCTCCTCAGGCATAAAATAACGCACCATAATTATCGGTTTGTTCAGGCTTTAGGAATTGTGAAGCTTCCTCGGGGCATGCTACTTTTGTAGCGAATTTATATGTCTTGGGAGGCCCTCATGCAGGCGGATAACGCTGCACTCATCAGCTATACAGCGGTGGTCGCAATGATCATCGTCGGATTAGTTTTGGTTGGTGCTCTTTTGCTGATCAACAAAATTCTAGGCCAGCGCCCTACTGAGCACACACGCAAAAAAGATGACACCTACGAGTGTGGTGTAGACTACGTAGGGACCGGTCATCAGCAGTTCTCAGTTCGCTACTACCTCGTCGCTCTTGTGTTCTTGTTGTTCGACGTAGAAATCGTCTTCATGTACCCGTGGACTCTTGCCTACAAAGCCTACCTTCCTGTCAGTGGTGGTTTCATCATTTGGGAAGTCGTTCTCTTCGCCCTGATTCTTTTGGGTGGTTACATTTACCTGCGCCTTCGTGGCGCATTTGACTGGGATTAATTTTATGTCAAAAGACGGAAGTGCTTTCGCGTATCCGATGGTCTTAGCTGAAGCGGCTAAGTGGGCACGCAAAAATTCTCTTTGGCCGATGCCCTTCGGTACCTCGTGCTGCGGGATTGAGATGATGGCCGTGCTTGGCTCGCACTACGATCTCTCGCGCTTCGGTGCTGAGGTGGTGCGCTTCTCTCCTCGCCAGGCGGATTTGCTGCTTGTCGCGGGAACCATCACCACAAAAATGGCTCCTGTGCTTCGCACGATCTACGACCAAATGCTTGAACCGAAGTGGGTCATCGCCATGGGCGCTTGCTCATCTTCTGGCGGCATCTTTGACACCTACTCAGTCCTTCAAGGCATCGACGAAATCATGCCCGTAGATGTTTATGTTCCCGGTTGCCCGCCGATTCCTGAAGGCGTGATCCACGCCGTTCTTCACTTGCAAAAAATTATCGACGGCAGCATCGATCGCAATACCGCCGAGAAGCCGACGCACGAAGATGCCATCAACGCCATGAACTACCGCAAGGCCATGACTCATGACATCTCGGCTAACTGGCGCGTGACTCAAGAAGGCATCGTGCCTGGGCGGAGGGAGTAACCATGTATAACGCTTATACTGAAAACGCTCCCTTCATCGCTCGCCAAAACGCATTCAATGATCGCTTGCAAGAAAAATACTTGAAGGGCGCTCTCGCCGATGGTCGCAAGCTCGTTTTCGACAGCATTCATGAGCCTGTGCTGTGGGTTCGCGATGGCAAAGACTTGCTCCTTGTCGTGAAAATGCTCCGCACAGACGACACCATCAAAGTTGACTACCTCTCAAGCCTCACGGCCTATGACAATAAAGACAAAGTCGATGGCCCGAAGCGGTTTGTGATGGTTTACAACCTCTACTCGACCACAACCAACGTGCGCATCCGTGTGAAGCTCGCGGTTGACCTCAACGAAGCCGTTCCCACTCTTACCACTGAGTGGGCGGCGGCAAACTGGCTCGAACGTGAAGTATGGGATCTGTTCGGCATTCCCTTCGCAGGCCATCCGAACCTTCGTCGCATCATGATGGACGAACGCTTCACCGGTCATCCTCTCCGTAAAGAATACCCCATTAAGCAGCGCGAACCTTTCGCCGACAACATCCCTTTCCATTTGGGAGCCCACCCGCTTCCTAAGAGCGAGAAGTGATCATGGAAAACAAACAACCGCTAGCGGATTTCTACAACCCCAACGTCTTGATCAATCTCGGTCCGGCCCACCCAGCGATGCATGGTACTTTGCGTGTCATGTGTCGAATCAACGGTGAAGTGATCGAAGATGCTTCATGCGAGATCGGTTATCTCCACCGCGCCATTGAGAAATTGGGCGAAGAGAAAACTTATCACCAGTGGATGGTGTACACAGATCGCTTGAACTACTGCTCTGCCCTCATCAACAACATCGCTTATGCCATGACAGTAGAAAACGTCATGAACATCAAGATCACCGACCGCTGCCTGTGGGTTCGCATGATCATGATGGAACTTTCGCGCATCATCGATCACTTGGTTTGCCTCGCGGCCAACATCCTCGATGCTGGTGCCATGACTTGCTTCTGGCTCTTGTTCCGCTGGCGCGAAGAAGCCTACACCATGATTGAATCCGCCTGTGGCATGCGTCTCACGACGACCTACGCACGTATCGGCGGCATGAGCTACGACATCCCGGAAGATTTCATTCCTCGTCTTTTCAAGTTCTGCGAAGAATTCCCGAAAGCCATTGATGAAGTAGACGCTCTCTTGAGTGGCAACCGCATCTGGATCGACCGTACTCGCGGGGTCGGCGTTCTCTCTCGTGAAGACGCCCTTAACTTCAGTGCGACCGGTGTTGTGGCACGTGCTTCTGGCCTTGACATCGACCTTCGTCGCGACCGTCCTTACATGGCCTATGACCAAGTGGATTTCGACGTTGTAGTTGGCTCAAACGGCGACACCTTCGATCGTTACCTCTGCCGCATGGAAGAAATGCGCCAATCCGTGCGCATCCTCAAGCAGTGCATCGACAAGATCCCGGGTGGACCGATCTGGGTCGATGATCGTCGCGTGCAAATTCCTGAGAAGATCGACGTCTACAGCAAGATGGAAGTCTTGATTCACCATTTTAAAATCTTCATGGAAGGCATCGATGTCCCAGCGGGTGAATCATTCACCTTCGTGGAAGGTGCGAATGGCGAACTCGGCTTCTACCTTGTGAGTCGCGGCGGCCCGAAAGCGTGGCGCCTGCACGTGAAGAGTCCGTCTTTGATGCAGTTCCAGGCCTACGAAAAAATGATCAAAGGCGACAAAATCGCCGATGCCGTCGCGACCCTTGGTTCTGTGAATATCATTGCTGGCGAGTTGGATCGTTAATTAGAGAGAGACACTTATGGCACTATCAGAAAAAATTAAGAAAACCATCGACGGGATTCGCCATCAGTTCCCGACTGAGCAGGCGCTCCTCATTCCGGCATTGCACGAAGTGCAAAACGACTATGGTTGGGTCTCTATCGAGCACATGAAAGACATCGGTGAGTTTCTTCAGCTACCTCTCTCGAAAGTTCGTGAAGTGGCTAGTTTCTACACCATGTTCAAGCTCTCTCCGATGGGTAAGGTCGATTTGCAGATCTGCACTAACATCTCATGCTGGTTGAACGGCGCTGACAAGCTCGTCGCCTGCGCCAAGAAAAAACTTCACGTCGCGAATGGCGAAACAACCGCCGACGGCAAGTTCACGTTGACCCAGGTGGAGTGCCTCGCTGCTTGCGGTACGGCCCCCGCCATTATGCTTAACGAAGACTATTACGAGAACGTCGACGAAGCCCAGCTCTTGAGCTTGATCGATAAAGCGAGCAGCGATCTCGCTGCAGGGAAAGTCGTCGGCAAAGAGACTCGCATCGAAGGATTATGGTTATGATGTACAACAACGAACATTTTGAGCCCGTGATCACTCCCAACGTCAGCAAGCCTGGCTGCGAGACGATCGACTTCTACATTCAAAACGAAGATGGCTACAAAGCGCTTGAAAAAGCCCTTAAGATGAAACCCAACGAGGTTGTCGACGAAGTGAAGAAATCAAATCTTCGCGGTCGCGGCGGCGCCGGTTTCCCGACGGGAATGAAGTGGTCATTCATGCCACCGAATCCTGTGGATGCGAATGGTAATCCAAAGCCAAAGTACTTGGTGTGCAATGCGGACGAAGGTGAGCCAGGAACATTTAAAGACCGTTTGATCTTCACGAAAACACCTCACCGAATGATCGAAGGCATGATCATCGCAGGACATGCGATCGGATCAAACAAAGGCTTCATCTATGTGCGCGGCGAGTGGCATAAAGAGTGCCGCCTCATGCAGAAAGCACTCGATGATGCCTACGCCAAAGGCTTCCTTGGAAAAAATATTCTCGGTTCGGGCTTTAGTTATGATCTCGTGATCTACAAGGGTGCCGGCGCCTACATCTGCGGCGAAGAAACGGCACTTCTCAACTCTCTCGAAGGCAAGCGCGGCGAACCACGCTTGAAACCGCCGTTCCCGGCGCAAGTGGGTGCTTACGGCATGCCATCGTGTGTGAATAACGTCGAAACCTTCGCGGCCGTGCCTTACATCATTCAAAAAGGCTGGGAGAAGTACGCCAAGATGGGACCCGAGCGTTCGGGCGGAACGCGCTTGATTTGCGTCTCAGGACACGTGAACAAGCCCGGTGTGTATGAACTCCCGATGAACCTTTCCATCAATGACATCATCGAGATTGCTGGTGGAGTGAAGGGCGGAAAACTCAAGGCCGTCATTCCTGGCGGAGCTTCGGCTCCCATGCTTCGGGCCGATGAGTGCACCGTTCTGACTGATTACGATTCTCTCGCCAAAGCCGGCACCATGGCCGGTTCAGGTGGCTTGATCGTTATGAACGATACGGTCAGCATTCCTGAAGCGACCTACACGCTCTTGAAGTTCTACGAACACGAATCCTGTGGACAGTGCTCACAGTGCCGTGAAGGCTCTCACTGGCTCGCTCGTATGTTCAAACGCATCCTCGATGGCGGCGGAACACAAGACGATCTCGATTACATTGCAAAAATTTGCGGAAACATGGCAGGCCAAACGATCTGTGCCTTTGCTGATGCGGTAACCGGTCCTGCCCTTTCTTCTGTTCGCAAGTTCCGCTCGGAATTTGAAGAATTGATTACAAAAGGTGGACTCCACGGCATTGGCCGTGCGGAATCTGTTTCCCATGAAATGGGTGGTGCTCATGTCTAATCCAATCTCTATCCCTGCTGAAGATCTGAACTACTCGTCAGGTAAGCTGCCGGTTCATTCTGACCCGAATCCAGAGGCGAAGCCGCTTCCCAAGGTCACCATCGACGGCAAAGCCTACGAGTTCAAGCCGGGCGATACCATCATGCAAGTGGCCGAGCGCTACAAGTTGCACGAAGACATTCCTCGTTACTGCTACCACCCAGGCATGCCCATCGCGGGTACCTGCCGGATGTGTACGGTTGAGGTCGAGAAAGCGCCGAAACTTATGACGTCATGTTCAACTCCTGCTGGCGACGGCATGGTTGTTCACACGCGTTCAGAAAAAGTTCTCAAGTCGCGCAATGGAGTCATGGACTTCCTCCTTACAAACCATCCGCTGGATTGTCCGGTGTGCGACAAGGCCGGCGAGTGCGAACTCCAGGACTACACCTTCGAGTACGGCCCACAGGAATCGAACTTCAAGGAAGAGAAGCGGGTCTACCAGGGCGCTACCACGAAGAAGCTCTCTGAGAAGATCACCCTCAACATGAACCGCTGTGTTCACTGCGAACGCTGTGTGCGCTTCACCGATGACGTCACGAAAACCAACGACCTCGTGATGGTGAATCGCGGCTGGCACAAAGAGCTCACGGTGACGGACGAGAAGGTAGGTTTGGTTAACGAGTATCAAGGCTGCTTGACGGACTTCTGTCCGGTGGGTGCTTTGACCATGAACGACTTCCGCTTTGAAAAGCGCGTGTGGTTCCTCGACAAGATGCCATCGCTCTGCGACGGCTGTTCGAAGGGCTGCAACATCGAAGTTCACCACGATAAAGAAGTTGTTCAGCGCTACGTTCCGATCTTCAACGAGAAAGTGAACAACCATTGGATGTGTGATGAAGGCCGGCTTTCGTACCACACCTATGCGGACGCTAACCGCATTGTTTCTCCTCTCTTGCCTGACACAGCTTCGGGTCGCCTCGCTTCTACTAACTGGGAAACGGCAGCCACCATCGTCAACGCTCGCGTGAAGAGTGCCACGAAGGTGCTTGTGGTTGTGGGCACTGATGCTACCAACGAAGAAGCGATGCTGATCAAGGGGCACTTCTCGGCTCGCGCAGAAGTGAAATATCACTCTGGGTTCGGTGAGAATAAAGCGCTCGATCATCTCTTGCGTCAGTCGGATAAAACGCCCAACACCAAAGGTGTGGCGGCGATCGGCTTAACTCCAATGCAAGCAACGGACGTGAATGGCAAAGACCTCGTGGTGGTATTCCGCCAAGGCCGCGCTCAGATTCCAAAAGTTGAAGGCCAAGACGTCATTTTGGTGGGTGTTTATTCCCGTGAAGAAATCGACGCTTTGAAGACCAGCAACGTGCGTGTCCAAGCGGTGCTGCCAAGTCTTGCAACCATCGAGAAGGAAGGCTCATTCACAAACTGTGATGGCATCACTCAATCATTTAACGCTGCGGTTGCTCACCGTGGTAAGGCCCTCGCTCTGCCGAAGATCTTGGCAGCGCTTGTTGGCGATAAGCACTAGGAGCACAGATGGATCCGGTGATTTTTACAACTTTGGCCGTCGTCGCAAAAATGCTTCTGCTCCTGGCAGTCACTTTGGGCGTGGTACCTGTCATGGTGTGGTTTGAGCGCCGTGGGGCCGGTTGGTTCCAAGGCCGTCCAGGTCCTAACCGCGTAGGACCATTCGGCTTGCTGCAACCGCTGGCTGACGTCATCAAGTTCTTCTTCAAAGAAGACTGGACGCCAGGTAACGCAGATAAATTCTGGTACTGGATGGCGCCGTTGATTGCTCTCGTGGCCCCTTTGGCCGCCATCAGCGTGATTCCCTTCGGAAGTCATATCGTCATCGGTGATTCAGTGGTGCAACTGCAACTCGCTGACGTCGATGCTGGCGTGATCTTCATCCTGGCGTTCGCGGGACTAGAAGTTTACCCGGTGATCTTGGCCGGCTGGGCTTCTAACAATAAATACTCTGTACTCGGTGCGCTTCGCGGTTCAGCTCAAGTGGTATCTTATGAGATTTCCATGGGCCTCGCCTTGCTGTCGATGTTGCTGTTCTACGGAACTTTCAACATGAACGAGATGGTTACCTGGCAAACGGGCACTCTGTGGGGCGTCTTGCCTGCTTGGGGTTGCTTCTTCAATCCATTCGCAGCTCTTGTCTTCTGGATCTCCATTTTCGCAGAAACCAACCGTCTTCCTTTCGACTTGCCTGAAGGTGAATCTGAAATCGTGGCGGGTTATCACTTAGAATACGGCGCCTTCAAGTTCGCCGCCTTCTTCATGGCAGAATACGTCGCCATGATCATGGCCGCCGCTCTGATGATCACAGTGTTCTTCGGAGGCTACGGCTTCTTGCCGGGCATGCAAACGATCCTCGAGATCGCCACCCAGCAATTCGGTCTGGGCGCTGCTGGTATTCAAAACGTCACCGCTCTTTTGCAATTCACATCTCTCGCCAGCAAAGTGGCTTTTGTGATGTTCGTGTTCGTATGGGTTCGCTGGACGCTTCCCCGTTTCCGTTTTGACCAACTCATGGATTTGGGTTGGAAATGGCTTTTCCCTCTGTCTCTTGTGAATCTCGTGTTTACCGCGTGGCTCACTTGGTACATGGGCCAATAGGAGAAACTGATGGCCACAAAAAATATCTCTCGTCCCTACACCGTCGCTCAGAAGCTCTATGTCTTTTACATCATGAAAGGCATGTTGATTAATTTGCGTCGATTTTTCTCGGGCCTCATTCTTCAGCGTAACTGGACCATCCAGTACCCAGAAGAGCGGCGCGACTATTCCCAGCGTTTCCGCGGGGCCCACTTCATTAGCGTAGATAAGAATAAAACCGAAAACTGCACCGCCTGCTTCTTGTGCGAAACGGTCTGCCCCGCCGAGTGCATCCACATCGTTGCCGAGGAGCGCCCGGACGATCAAAACCCGGACGGCGTGTGGAAAGAGAAGAAACCTTTGTCTTTCGACATCGATTTGCTTCGCTGCTGCTTCTGCGGTTTCTGTGAAGAAGCCTGCCCGAAAGATGCCATCAAGCTTTCTCGTGACTATGAAATGTCGGTCAGCAATCGTGACGACGCTATCTTTGATTTAGCTCACCTCAAACGGGAGATTAACGGTCGTGGTTGATATTATCTATCCCCTCAGTTTTTTAGCAGCGGCTTCGGCGATGCTTGCTCTCGTGATGTTGTTTGCCAAAGATGCACTCACGTGCGCCATGGCGCTTCTGGGAGTGCTTCTTAGTACCGCAGGAATCTACGCCATGATCGGTGCGCACTTCGTTGCCACCATCCAGCTGGTGGTTTACGCCGGTGCGATCATGGTGTTGTTCGTCTTCTCCATCATGCTCTTGAACCTCAAGAAGCTCGGCGATCGGTTCGCCATCACTTCTCCGCGTTTCTTGATCGGTGCTGTCTGCGGACTCGCCATCGTCGGCGCAGGAACTTTGGGTATCTTGCAATGGATCCCGCAGAACTACGGCACTTGGGACAACCAGGCCATGCTCTCGGCAGGTGGAAACACCCGTATCCTCGCTCACAGCCTCTTCACTCAACACGCCATCGCTTTTGAAGCGGTCAGCGTGGCTTTGATCGTGGCCTTGGTCGGTGCAGTTACACTCGCAAAACGTAAATTCGAATAAGGGATCACCATGTTGACCGTGACTCATCTTCCACAAGTCCTCGCCCTCTTCCTCTTTGTGGTGGGCATGTTGATTGTGCTGCTTCGTCGCAACACCATCGTGCTTCTTATGGGGATTGAACTCATGCTAAACGCCGCGAACCTAAGCCTCGTCGCCTTTGCTCGCTCTCAAGGCCAGATCGACGGGCAGATCATGGTGTTCTTCGTGATCACCATTGCCGCCGCTGAGTCGGCGGTGGGTCTCTCGATCCTCGTGAATCTTTACCGTAACTTTGGCGCCGTCACTACTGATCGCGCTCAAACCCTGCAAGGTTAATCATGGAAGCTCAACACTCGCTCCTGCCGCTCTTCATTCTGTTGCTTCCTCTTTGTGGCTTCATTCTTAACGGAGTGATTATTCCGTTGGGCCTCAAAGGTTTTGGCAAAACATCTGTCAATGCAGCCGCCAGCGCTTCGACCATCCCTTTGGCGATCGCTTTTGTTTTAGGCTTGATGGCTTTCGGCCAGCTCAGCACCGGTCCACTTCTGGCCAATGTTTATCCTTGGCTCACCATCGGTAATCTTCACATCGACTTCGCGCTTAAAATTGACCGTCTAAGCGGTCTGTTGGTTTTGATCATCACAGGCGTGGGTACACTGATTCACTTGTTCTCGGCATCTTATCTTGCGACGGAAAAAGGTATTGGCCGCTACTACGCTTACCTGTCACTGTTCTGTTTCTCGATGCTGCTCTTGGTTCTTGGTAACGAATTGCCTCTCTTGTTCTTTGGCTGGGAAGGCGTGGGTCTTTGCTCTTATCTCTTGATCGGCTTTTGGTACACCGAGACGGAAAAAGCTAACGCCGGCAAAAAAGCCTTCATCGCTAACCGCGTAGGCGACCTCGGTTTCTTGATCGGCGCTTTCCTACTCTTCAAGATGATCGGTTCCTTCAACTTTGATTTCATGGCCGCGAAATTCGCTGAGTGGAAGACCACTGGTACTTTTGACCATTACCTCGTCACTGCCACCTGCCTCGCTCTCTTTGTTGGCGCCACTGGTAAATCAGCACAAATCCCACTCTTCGTGTGGTTGCCGGACGCCATGTCGGGCCCAACTCCAGTTTCTGCCTTGATCCACGCGGCCACCATGGTGACCGCGGGTGTGTACATGATCGCACGCCTGAACGGCCTGTTTGATCTTGCCCCTGATGCGCTGACCGTGATCGCCTACGTCGGTGCGTTCACCGCCCTCTTCGCCGGCACCATCGCGATTGCGCAAAAAGACATCAAGAAAGTTCTCGCTTACTCAACCGTATCGCAACTCGGCTTCATGTTCATGGCGTGCGGAGTAGGCGCTTATCAAACAGCTGTATTCCACTTGATGACCCACGCTTTCTTTAAAGCTCTCTTGTTCTTAGGATCGGGCTCCGTCATTCACGCCTGCCACCATGAGCAAGACATGACCAAGATGGGCGGCCTGAAAAAATATCTTCCCCACACGCACCTCACGATGTTGATTGGTTCTCTGGCCATTTCAGGGATTCCATTCTTCTCGGGCTTCTTCTCGAAAGACGAAATCCTCTACTCAGCGATCGCTCTTCCCGGCGGCCACGCTCCCGTGTTCTTTATTGGCGTGGCAACGGCGGCCCTCACGGCGATCTACACCGGCCGCATGATGGCGATGACTTTCTATGGAAAAGAGCGCCTCGATCAGCACACCAAAGAGCATCTCCACGAGTCTCCCGGCCTGATGCTCTTCCCACTCTACGTCCTCGCAGGTCTTGCTGCGGTCGGCGGTTTCTTCGGTGTGCCACACTTGCTCGGCGATTACCTCGGTCACATGCCACACGCGTTGTCGCAGTGGCTTGAGCCGGTCGTCCCAGCGCGCCACTTGCCTTTGATGGCAGTTAAGCTGCCATTGCATGAAGCCGTCGTAATGATCGGCTCTTCAGTCTTGGCGATTGTGAGCTTCACTCTTGGGATCGTGCTGTTTAAAAATAAGCAAAGCATCACCGAGCTCGTCTCGGGGCTTGCGCCGATCGAAAAAATCCTGGCGCACAAGTACTACATCGACGAGCTCTATCAGCTCGTGATCCTCGGGCCGATCGCGAAATTTGCGCAGGTCTGCAGCGAGATCATCGATCGCCTCGGCATTGATGGTGCGGTTAACGGAGTCGGCAACGGCGCTCGCCGCATCGGTACACGCCTTAAAGCATTACAAGACGGTGACGTTCAAACGGCGGCACTTTGGATGGTCGCGGGCACGGCGCTCGCAGTAGCGGGGACTTTAATCCTCGCTCGGATGTAGAGGTGAATATGCTCAGTACGATTGTCTTTCTTCCAGCCGTAGCCGCACTCTTGTTGTTGGTCATCCCCCAGGCCTATGCCCGCAAGTACACTTTCGCCATCTCCATCGTGAGCTTCCTTCTCGCAGTCAAAGTCTGGATGGATTTCGACAGCAGCACGGCCGCGATGCAATTCACCGAAATGGTCCCGTGGATTCCGCAGCTCGGCATTCACTACGCCCTCGGCATTGATGGTATCGCGCTTCCGCTCGTCGCCCTCGCAGCGTTTATTGCGCCCATCGCGATGCTGGGCACCTGGCCAGCTGAACCGGTGAACAAAGAAAAATTCTTCCTCGCCAATGCCATGATCCTGCAAACCGGCATGTACGGCACGTTCCTTTCAACGGACTTGTTCTTGTTCTACTTCTTCTGGGAAGTGGTGTTGATTCCGATGTTCTTCTTGATCGGCATCTGGGGCGGACAAAACCGTATCTACGCAACTTTGAAATTCTTTATCTACACCATGGTCGGCTCTCTCTTGATGCTCGTGGCGATCTTCTGGCTCGGCAGCGAGGCACAAGAGCAGCTCGGCGTGACCACCACTCTCATGAGTGACATCGCGAAGCTCAATCTGCCCTTTGATCCGGCCAATCCGTGGACATCGCCGCAGGCCCTCTTGTTCATGGCGTTCACTCTCGCCTTCGTCATTAAAGTCCCCATGGTCCCTTTCCACACTTGGTTGCCAGACGCCCACGTACAAGCTCCAACCATGGGCTCCGTGTTCCTGGCCGCAGTTCTCTTGAAGATGGGGACTTACGGGATCATCCGCATCTCCCTACCGCTCTTTACCGATGCGGCCCTCTGGGCTGCGCCTGTTCTTCAAGGGCTCGGTTGCGTGGGAATCCTCTACGGAGCGTTCTGTGCGATGGCGCAAGACGATTTCAAAAAACTCGTCGCCTACTCTTCGGTGTCACACATGGGTTACATCGTCGTAGGCCTGTTCACCTTCCAACCCATCGCGCTGGCTGGCTCGCTCTACCAAATGGTCAACCACGGTATCGCCAGCGCAGGTTTATTCTTGATCGTGGGTATGCTCTACGAGCGTCTCCACACACGTAACTTAAATGAATTCGGCTCGCTCGCGAAATCAGTTCCGATGATGGCGGTCGCCTTCATGGTCATGACGCTTTCTTCGGTCGCTCTTCCGGGCACTAATGGATTTGTTGGTGAATTCACCATTCTTCTTGGAACGTTCCAACAGTCGGCGGTGCTCGCGGGGATCTGCGGACTCGGTGTGATCTTCGGTGCGGTGTACTCACTCAAGGCCTTCCAGAAAGTCATGCTCGGTCCATCAAATGTAAAAGGGCACGGTCATGCCGCCCACGGACACGACGATCACTCAGGGCATGGTCACCATGAAGAGCCGGCCCACGTTGCCGTCACTCACGACATGAATGCCAAAGAGATCACCGCCATGGCGTTGCTTGCTGTTTTTGTGTTCGCGGTTGGCTTTTTCCCAGAAACATTCTTCGCGCCTTCTCGTATCGCGCTGGAAACTTTGTCCCAATCTTTAACTGCCTCTGTGGCGCCATAAGAAGAGACTGCTATGAATTTGACGGAAATTTTCCCTTACGTTCCTTTCACTGACGCCGGCTTTCAAGGGCTCTTGCCTTTCATGGCACTCGGGATCGGCGGCACATTGGCGTTGATTTTAGCGCCCATGAAAAACGGAGCGATGCTCTCGCGCCTTTTCGCCCTCATCACATTGATTGTTTCTGCCATTTGCATCATCCAGTTGGATGGGACAAAAGAAATGATCGGCGGTGTGTTGATGATGAGCACTAAAACGTCTGCCTTGATGCTGGCGCTTCACCTGGTTGGTGTGTTCGCCATTTTCTTACTCTCAGGCGAAGACAAGAAAGAAGCCTTGCTGCCAGAATCTAATGCGCTCATCGTCTACGCGATCTGTGGCATGAGCATGCTCGTGTCTTCGCACCATCTGCTGTTCCAATTCATCGCCATCGAGATCATGTCTCTGGCGATTTATGTGTTGGTGGCCATGCGCCGTACGCACCGTGCTTCTGCGGAAGCGGGCATGAAGTACTTCGTGCTTGGTGGACTGGCGTCTGCGACGTTCTTGTACGGCTCCGCTTTGCTCTACGGTTCAACAGGTTTCTTCACGCTCCCCGAAATCGCTGCCGCTCCGGCCTCTTTCCTCAAAACGGCCGGTTTCTGCCTTGTCCTCGGCGGATTGCTCTTTAAAGTCGGCGCGGTTCCGTTCCACGCTTGGGTGCCCGACGTTTACGAAGGTGCTTCGTTGCCCGTGACTGGCTTCATGGCCGCGGCCGTGAAATTCGCTGCTTTCTGTGTGCTTGCGAATGTGGCAGCTGCCGGCCTTAACGCCAGCACCTCTGTGGCCGTGACTTGGATTCTCACCATCGCTGCGGCCTTGACCATGGCGTGGGGTAACTTCGCTGCACTCACGCAACGAGGGCTCAAGCGCCTCCTTGCTTACTCTTCTATCGCCCACACCGGTTACCTACTCGTGGGTGTGATCGCTGCTGGTGAAGGTGCCTTGAGCGCTGGCGCTCCCGTGGCGCTCTATCTACTCTTCTACGCTTTCGCTACTCTCGGGGCTTTCGCTTGCTTGCAGGCCCTCGCTCCGGTCAGCGAAGACGTTCCGATGGATTCTCTCGCGGGTCGTGGATTGACTCACCCATTCCTGGGCCTCGGCCTCACGGTCTTCTTGTTCGGTATGGCGGGCATTCCTATGACGGCCGGCTTTATCGGAAAATACCTCGTGTTCGGCGCCGGTGTTCACACCGGTCATGTGCCTCTTGTCGTCCTGGGCGTACTCACCAGTGTCGCAGCGATGTACTACTACCTTCGCATCGTCGTGACCTTGTACATGAAGCCGGTGGAAGCCAACGCTCCGAAGCCAGTGTTGCACTGGGGAGCTGCGGTGGTGACGGTGTTGTGCTTGTTGACGACGCTTTACTACGGTGTCGCTCCGGCGCGGATCATCGCCTACTTCGAAACGCTTTAATCCAAATAAAAAAGCCTCCGAAAGGAGGCTTTTTTATAATCATGATGATTTGTATGCCGCCGAAGACAGGAGTCGAGAGGCAGCGTCTCTGCAATAATTCAGACTACCGATAGAAATCCAGACCCTGATAATTCTTGAACGGAAGCTGGGTCACTTCCTTGTTCAACCCATCAACCCGGCGTTCCACCTGATGCTGGACTAATTTAATCATGGATGGGTCACCTTCGAGATCGAGAACGACTTTTCCAGGGGCCTTAAAGTGAACTTCGCCGGTGATTTCGATCTTACGTACGATGTCGTAGATCGCTTCTGCGGCGGCCATATCGAGAGTACCGGTGTAGGTAATTTTGCGTGCAATCATGTTCTAAAGACTCGCTCTAAGAGGGGATTTTGTCCATAGCAACTTGTGCTAGACTAAGAGCATGCTGAGCAAAAATGAGAAGCTTTTTGAAGGGACCTACCAGTATTTCCAACAGGGACAGAACTACTCCCAGGAAAACTTTACGGTGGAACAGAATGAAGAAACCGGCGACATGGTTTTTCACGCTGAGATAATGAGCCGCGTCGAAACGGGTGAATTTTTCAAAATGCAGGTCCACTATATGCTCAACCAGTTTTATGTCCCGCAGGTACTCACCATCGAAAAATCTCTGGGGGATAAACTCGCTCGCGAAGCATTTGAAGTCGATCCTGCCGCCCAGATCCTGCGCTACACCTTCAAGACGGCCAACTCCTCTCACACGGTGGAGCGCCCTTTCAGTACAACCAAGCATTACCTTTCGTCCCCGTGCTTTGTGACCTCGGCGCTTTTCACCATGACAAAAAAGATTGATACCACCGCCCGCACTCCGGTCCATTTCGTCACACCGAAAACCGGCTGGGATTTCACGGGCCCTCCTGACGATAGAATCATGTGGGTGGATCTCAAGACTCATGACACAGAAGAATTAGAAGTGGGCGGCATGCCGCTCACGGCAAGCCAGTTCGAACTCCATGATGAGGACGCTCTTAGCGGGAATGTGACCTCTGGGGCACAACTCTGGGTCAGCAAGCACTACGGCATTCCTTATCAGCTCGAAGAAAAAGACGGCGCCAAAGTGGCCATTCGCCGTCTTAAAAAACTGAAACAGAATTTAGAAAAGATGTTCTAAGACTTCACCAAGTACTTGGTCATGTCTTCGCAGGCCTTCTCAAGTGTGGCAACCTCGACTTGATAAGGTTCCATGAGTTTGGCGAATTGCTTCAAGGTATTCCCCTTCCACTTTTTGATCCGCTGGTCTGCAATAATCACGCCCCCAAAATCTGTTTCGGTCCGCAAGAGACGTCCACACTTCTGGTGAAGCGCCCGCGCGCGGTTGGCGAGGAAGTAGTCTTGAAACTCGTTCCCAAAACTCGCGTCGTACCACTCACGGCGCCGGTCGATCACGAGTTCTCGGCGGACGTCCGGAATCTTATCGATGACGATCAGCTGAAGCTGGTCTCCTGGCACGTCAATGCCTTCGCCGAAGCTTTCCATCCCGATCAAAATCCCCGAGGGAGATTTCTTGAATTCTTCCACGACGTTTTTGCCCATGCCTTGAACGAACACCGGCAGGTGACCTTCAAACTCTTTGAGCAATAAATCCACGGCGGTTTCAAAACGCACACGCGCTGAGAACAAGAACAACGTACGGCCTTGCAACTCTTTGACTAACGGAATGATCGGCTTCAGAAGATCCGGTACGAACATCATATCGCTGATGGCACGGGTGTCGTTCACGAGCATGACTTTCGCTTTATGAGCATAGTCAAAGGTCGCCGGCAGATAGAGCCCGGACTTAAAGCGCTTCTCTTGCGGCAAATAGGAATAGCCTGTCATCCACTCGACGCCCTGAGTACCCGCATCGCCCTTGTCATTGGCGAGCGTTGCTGAGGTGTACACGACTGAGGTGGCGCTCTCGAGCAGCCCCTTGTGAAGCGTGAGCCCCACATCAATCGGCGCGCTCTCAATTTGCCAGCCCTCTTCTTCACTGAACTTAAGCGCCGTAACCCACAATGAAGGCGGCTTCAAGAAATGCGCGAGTCCCATGACATGCTTCTCGAGTTGCCCCCAGAAACTTTCAAACAACGCCCACGCTTTCATTTTATTCTTATCGTCGTCGAAATCTTTTTTCTGCCAGCGCTCAAAGTGCGGCATCAATAGCGAATAGAGATCGCCCCAGATCTGGTGCAGGCTTTCTAAGTGATTCAGGAGTTGAATCGTCAGCGCATCGTTAGCGCGCTCCCGACTCGGGAACGGAGCTTCATTCGTATGCACCGGATGGTAGTTCGGCATTTTCTTAAAGAGACTCTCGAGCACTTGCATGAGCGGCGTAACATGATCGCGCGCCATCCGAGCGGCGAACTGACCGGCGTCTCGCAAACGGGCAAACTCATCTTGCAGAGCTGGTGTCTCGGGCCCAGTAGACAGCAAGTACAACAAAGCCCCCACCCCTTGCGGCTGCACCTTCAAGAGCGCTTCCACCGAGCGGTCTGACACTTCGACGGCAAAAGCACGTGTCGCTTCGCCTTCGATTTTGTGTGCTTCATCCACCACCACGTGCGCCGGTCTTGGGAAACTGCGTGGCCAAGCGAGGAGCATGGCGTGGTTCCCCACGATCAACTGTGCTTCTTTGGCTTCGCGCAGACCTTGCACGTAGCTGCAGTTTAATACAAACGGACACTGCGAACCTACGCACGCGCGGTAGTCCACCGCCAGCTCGTCGTCGCGCTCACGCACTTCTGGAACGAGCTTCTTGAGAATGAAAGGCACCTGCTCACGGGTGATCTTCTTGGCGTAAGGCGCTTCTTCATTATGAAAAAACAGCATATCGAAATACGCACGCGTATAGGCCGAACCAAAAGAAGCTTGATCGAGCAGATTTTTTTGGTCTTGATCATCGCGGAACAAAAGTTCGCACAGGTGATTGTTCGAGCCCACCAAACGGGTGATCTTAAAATCGGATTCCGAGAGCTGCAGCATCTGACGCAACTGAGGAACGTCTTTATCCATCACCTGGTCTTGCAGGGTTTTAGTCCCCGTGGTGACGAGAACCTGCTCACGGGTTTCCATAGAGAAAAGTGTCGACGGCAAGAGGTAGCCCAAGGTTTTACCAGTACCGGTCGGCGCTTGAATGAGCGCGTGAATTCCATTCTTGAAAGCTTGCCCCACTCGCAGGGCCATATCGATCTGTGCCTGGCGTGCGCGATAACCGGGCACTTGTTCCTGACGAGCTTTGGCGTCCCCCAGGAAATCGCGAATGACATCACCCGAGAATTTGCGCGGCATTTTACTGGCCTGCGGATAATCCCGCGAGGCGAGTTCTGGACGTTCATCCTTGAGCCAACTTTCCACACAGGCGCCCACATCCATTTCGCAGGCTTCGCCCAGGTCCATCAACTCTTCCCACGAGAGGAAGAAGAAATGCTTAAACCAAAAATCATCAGGGAACGATCGCAGAACCTCCGTGAGCTTCAGGCGCAGGCCGCGTTTTTTCCAGGTCAGCGCCGTCGCGGCGACGAGAACTTTCAGCAGGTCGCGGGAATCCGCCTCGCCACGGTGCTCTTCTTTATCGGCGATACCAAAGCGCTGGATGAAACTTTCAAGGTTGAGCTGACCGATGCCTGGGAACAAAAGGCCCAGATAAAGAATCGAGTCCTGGAAGGATTCGCGATCGGAAGATTTATCGACCTTGTCGAAGTAACGTTTAAGGAACTTTTCTTCGAAAGCGGAGTTGTGAGCGATCAGCGAGTGCTTCTCAAGCTCTAACAAATCAGGCTCCACCTGCTCCCAGATGGGGGCTTTCTTCACCTGGGCGTTGGTGATGCCGGTCAGCTTCTGAATAAACGGCGAAACCGGACGAGAGGCCCGCACCAGGCTGGTGAATTTGCGCACGAGTGTAGTTCCGTCGAACTGCCAATAGCCGAGGTCGATGATATCGTCGTCCAGCGGGTTAATGCCGGTGGTTTCGATATCGATGACGGCCCATTTACCTAAACCCATTTTACGCTCCGTCCCATTTGGGGACTTTTGGAAAACCGCATGATATCTAGCGGTTCTAGAAAAGGAAAACTCTATGCCCACTTGGCTCATGCAGACCCAATCTTTTTTGATTGTGGCCCTGATGATTTATGGCATCACTCAGCACAAGACGCGTCTTAAGCACGTGAAAATCATGTCGACGGCGATGATCTGGGACGTCATTCTTATTTTGCAGATTGAACTCTCTCGTAGCGCCATTCTGAAAGCCTCAAAAGCGATGGGCAATCCGATGCTTTTGAATATCCATGTTTCCATCGCTGTCACCACAGTGCTGTTTTACGGTCTGATGATTTGGTCGGGAAGAAAACTCCTTGCCGGTGATCAAAAAGTTTATAATCGACACAAGCTACTCGGGCGCATCACGATGATTCTGCGAATCCTCACTCTCGCCACGAGTTTCCTTGCTGTCTCGGAGCCTACTGCATGAATAATTTAGAACTCGTAGCGAACCTCATAAAAGCTCAGCTCACGGATGCGAAAGTCGACGTGTCTGATATGACGGGTACTGAAGATCATTTAGAAATCACCATCGCCAGTGATGCTTTCAAAGGAAAAATGCTTTTGCAGCAGCACCGTATGATTATGGATATTTTGACTGAAGCCCTGGCCGGTCCCGTTCACGCCGTAAAACTTAAAACCATGACTCTCGATAAATACACAGGAGAACAAGCATGAACCCATTCAACGTTCTGCAAACCGCCGCTAACGAAATCACCAGCGCTGATAAAACAAAGCCACTCAAAGAGCAGATCGAAGCGCTCTTGAAAGCTGAAAAAGTTGTTTTGTTCATGAAAGGTAACACCGACATGCCTCAGTGTGGTTTCTCGGCCAACACCTCTGGCATCTTGAAGCAACTGGGTGTTCCGTTCAAAACCTTCAACATTTTAAACGACGCTGATATTCGCCAAGGTTTGAAAGAATACAGTAACTGGCCGACTTATCCTCAGCTCTACATCGACGGCCAGCTCGTCGGTGGTAACGACATCGTGACTGAGATGTTCAAGAACGGCGAGTTGCAGGCCATTCTTAAATAGTGAAAACTCCCATCGGGTCATTGAATCCGGCCATCCGAACTGTCCATATCTGGGGCGGTGGCGTGGCCGGCTTACTGATGGGACACTTCCTCTCGCGCCAGGGCTACGAGATTCAGCTCTACGAGAAGTCGAATCGCCTCGGCGGTAAAATCCAAAGTCACAAACTCCCCGAGGGCCTGATAGAAGAAGGACCGAACGCCATTTTTGCGACGGCAGAAATCGAAACGTGGCTCCAATCACTCGGGCTGAAAGTGATACCTGCCACTCCAAAACTCAAGCGCCGCTTGTGGAATGGAATGCCGATCGCGCCGATGTCCTTGGGGATGGCGCTCAGCCTCCTTCCGAAACTCTTCTTGCGCACACCTAGCGTCAACGATGGCATCACGGTAGCGCAGTTTTTCCGTCCATTGCTAGGCGCACACGTCGACAGTCTGCTCAGTCCAGCTCTCCAAGGCATTTATGGCTGCGGAGCTGACGATCTGACGATCGCTAGTGTCTGGCCCCAGCTGAGGCCTGGCCGATACTGGCAAGCCCTGCGTTCGCTCAAAAGCACACGCGCCCGCTCGGTAAGTTTTCCGCAAGGCATGACTGAGTTTATCAACGCCCTCGCCTCCTCGATCAAGGGACAGATTCACCTCAACTACACCGGCGCATTTGAGTTACGTCCCAACACGATTATTTGCACGGAAGCTCCGATGGCTTCCCAGCTTCTCAATGGCAGCTGGGCGGAGGGTGCGCGGCTACTCCAGCGCATCCAATACCTGCCACTATCGAGCGTGACAGTCATTGCACCAGAGATTCCCGAAACCCGGGGCGTCTTCGGATACCTTTTCCCTCGCTCAAGCGGAGTAAGTGCCCTTGGAGTTTTGTTCAATCGGGAGATCTTTCCTCATCGTGCAGGTAAGACCTTCATTTTTCCCGGAACCGAAGATGTCGTCGGCCGTGTTACGAACGATCTG
Source organism: Chloridella minuta (assembly GCA_032273045.1). Classification (NCBI taxonomy): domain Eukaryota; class Xanthophyceae; order Mischococcales; family Pleurochloridaceae; genus Chloridella; species Chloridella minuta. The sequence continues at coordinate 164,042 of JAUKPQ010019358.1, forward strand.
TTGAAGCTTCGCTGGCCTACCGGCACCCTCAGGCCTCAGTCTTGGGTGATCGGGTTGCCGCGCTATAATCAGGTCCGCACGACGACACTGAAGGCGCTTCAGAGCGATCCGGAACGGCCCTTTGAGTTGGTGTTGTTTGGTAATTACGTCGCAGGCATCAGCCTACGAGATATGATTCAGACGGCGTCTAAATTTTCTGAAGACTCGAGAGAACATCTCAATAAATAGGCAGATGAAATTTATGAGATGGACTCAGGTGCCCAAGCACCCTTGTGAGCTTTGAGTAGAGCTTGCCTTAGGTGCGTCGACAAAAACGGATCCTTCGTTCTGCACGCTAACTCCCAGGTCTGGATCTGCAATAACAAATCCCGTGCCTCTTCCGGCTTCCAACCTTTCGCGAGAGTGATGATCTCCTGATCATACTTACTCAAGCGGCCTTTTCCATCGGCGTAACTTGGATCGGCGATTTTCAGCAAATGTGACTGGAGAAAACCGAAAATCGAACGCCAGCGTTCAAAATCAGTTTCGACAGAAAGGAGACGCTCGAAGAATGGGCGCCAGGCCTTCTTGCCCATGTCATTGGCAAGTGCGAATTGATCCAAACGATCCACTCCGATCAAGGCCCGCACGTCATTGGCACTGATGCTTCGACTCTCGGGGTGATTGAGTTTGACTAAGCGGAAAGCATCAAACAACGGCATGAATTCATTCTCAACCGCTTGCAAGACATACTGCTTGGCATCCGCGGCGAGCGGCAATTGAAAAAACGCACAGAGGAAATCGACGAGCTTGGCCGTCTCCCAAAAACGAGGTGCCTCAATCTGCAAGTGAGACACGTTCTCCGCTTTCAAAAGCTTCTTCATGAACGCGGAGTCGTTGTGAAAACCAAAAGCTAACACGCGGCCATCGAGCATGAGGTCATCGCGAAGGAAAACTTCTTTCGCAGTCGTGGGAACATCATCTGGAGCATTGATCACCCAAGACTCGGTGTTACCAAAGAGTCCTAAGGATAAAAACTGGTCTTCAACCCAAGCTGCTTGCGTGTCGCTGCCTGAGACTTGCTTAGGACGCGCGTCGGTAGCAATGCCACTCAAGAGATGGTCTTTCATGAGACGAAGGGCCAGGGGGTCAAAGGCCTGCAGCACCACGCGTCCCTGCAAAGCGGCCCAAGAGCCCTTCGGGAACGACTGGAAAAAATCCCAGAGTTGCCACTTAGAATGCATAAAGAATCATGTCCCGGATTTGTTCCGCGGCACGAAGTGCCATGGTGTCTTTCGTGCGGCGAAGAGCACCGGCGTTTTGAGTCGCCACGACGCTACCACCCTCTTCATCAAAGAATTCTCTGTTGAAGGTTTCGTTCAGTGGGAAGGTTTCATTAAAAAGAATCTTTCCTTGCGGTGGAAGCTTCGGTCCAAGTTCGCTGCGCAAGAGGGCGAGTTCTTCTGGACTCGGACGCTTCACCACGACAACTTGAATCATCAAATTCAACTGGGTTGAACCGGGAACATAAAAATCAGGACGTTGATCACCGATGTTCTCTTCGGCCACACCTTGAGCGACTCGTAAGTTTTTCGGTTGAAGCACGTCGTTGAGTCTTTCTTGTGAACGAATGATGCCGATCAAAACGGCATCAGTATTGGTCGACCAACCTGAGCGCAGGCGCAAGCCACTAAAGCCCGTGAGCAATTTATAAGTCTCGCGAGTAAAACTTGAGGACACTTCAGGTACTGAAGAATAATTGTAGAACATTGGCACAGATAACGAATCCACACCGTATTGCTGAAAAGGATTGGCGGTCTGCGTATAACGATAGCCCGTGCAAGAAGCCGCAAGGCCCATTAGAGCGAAAATCAGGGGGAAAAAAGACTTTTGACGCATGGCCTTTTATATCATGGCGGGGGTATAACGAGAAGTCATGTGGAAGAAACTTAAATTCAATTCCTACGTACCGACCGTCCGTGGCGAGGGCGCCGCTCCCCACGAGGAATGGCAGCGCTTTGTGGAAGGGTTCGATTTTTTTGGGCTGATTGAGGCCTGGCGGGACATCGTCGGCGACATGCTGGCCCGTGAGTCCATTCCGCTGCGTCTTAAAAACCGCACCTTATTTATCCTTACACGCCACCCCGCCTTCGCCGACAACATGAAATACATGGAAAAAGTCTTGTTGAAGAAAATCGGCGAGCGTTTTCCGGTGGCGATTCCCATGCTGGATAAGATCGCCTTTGAGTCGAACGAAGTTTTTTTCCAAGAAAAAGCACGCCCGTTTCTGAAAGAAAAGAAACCCACGCTCCACCCCCACTCTCCCGAGTTCAAGCGCCTTAAAGCCGAAGCAGAAAAACTTTTTGCGGACGTGAGTGATGTGAATGAGCGCGAACGCTGGGTCTCACTCTACATTCAATCTTGTCAGCCTAATGACCCGCATACGCCCTGAGCGTTTGACGTGTTTAACTTCAAAGCCTTCCGGCACTTGAGGTTTTCCCGGCGGCCCGGGATCACGATGCAGCCACCACGCCTCCCCACCTGGCCCGAGTGAGCGCACCATCGCATCAATCCATGCTTGATACTCATCAACCACAAAACGATGGGCGATGTTGCGACGTGGATCTAGTGATGCGCGGCCGCTGCGTACTAAAAAGTAGGGCGGATTACAAAGCAAGAGCTGCGCTTGAATTTCGCTTTGTAGATTAAACTCTGAGACCTTCTGCCAATGATACTTCACCGAAGGGAGGCGTCCCTGCTTTTGAACATTTTGTGTGATGTACGGTTCCCATTCGCTCTGCTGAAACTCCACCAGATGCGCATGATGAATGGGCATCTTTTTTGAAAGCTCGCAGCTTAACACTCCTGATCCGGCACCGAGTTCAACCAACACGCCCACCTCTTTATGGGTTGAGTGCTCGAAGACTGTCTGGACAAGAAAAAGTTGATCCCAACCAAACCGAAAAAATTCCGGTTGAGCATAATCTTCAAAGCCGATCATGGCGCAATCAGGTTCTGGACGAGATTTTCATCTATTTGGCCCAGCTCTACGAGGCCCTTTAGAACCCAGGCATTGCGATGTGCTTCCTTGAACCGCGCTAAATAAAGCGCACGACGCTCTTTAATCAAATTATTCATCTGCTCAGGGGCCACACGAGTGAGCACCCCCATTAATCCTTCTTCCGGAGCAAGGGCATGAAAGAGCATGGGATTCTTGTTCTTTAAAAGTGCAAGTTCACGGGCGAGCGCCTCACGATTTTTACCCTCGTCTGGAATTCGTCCGAGGAAGATCCAAGCGCGAGCACTGGCATCTGTGCGTCCGAAAAACTGATCCAAATAACGACTACGACGACGGCCTTCTAAATCACGGTTAAGCATCCATGCCGAAAAACCAGGCGCCACGCTTTGGTAATACATCAAACCAAGCTTGGTGATGATCTCTTCTTCGTCCAACTCCTGCTCATCACGAGCGGCCTTCACCAAGTCAGCGTCGTTATAAAATTCGGCTACGCCTTGAAAGAACAGATCAACGACCAAATGCCCCTCTAGGCCTTTGGCCAACGACTCAAACAGGTCCGGCGCAAGACCGGTGGTGAACTTCCCCAGTGGATCCAGACGACGGGGTGTCAGTGCAATCCGCTCGAGCAGGTCAACATTCAACCAATCGGTGAGCAGCTTCTCCGTGCGCGCCCAGTTGCCGAGCTTGAGATACCCCACGGCCCGGAGCGTGAGATAATCCAGGTACGGAGGCAAATCTTCCAGGTCATCCAACAGCCGAATCAGGGCCTGTCGCTGAACGGGCGTGAGCGCATGATCACTCTCCCAGATACCTTTGAGTTCGCCTTCTAGCAACGTCAGGATTTCAGTCGACCTCTTCGTGGCAACGACCTTACTCTTTGCCTCCATCCAGCGCTTCAAAGGATGAGTGGCAGGCATGGTGACGACGCAGTCCCGCAGTGAGAGGAGAAATATTTCGTTGGCGGTTTGTGGATTGTGCAAAACGAGCGCGAGCTGAACATCTGGGTCATCTAGTTGGGCGCAGTTAAGCTTCACACGCTTAAAGATCCCCTCAAGGGCATAGCCATCGAACGCACCACTGAGTTGAAATGAGTGGGTTTCCCCAACACCTAGTGGCTCAAAAAGATTTTTTTTTTAGACTTAAACTCGGTGGTTTGAGCGTGGGCTTCAGGAATAAACGTCGAATAGGCGCTTTGAATAAACTCTTGGAGGATTCGTTTACGGTAATAGAGCATGCCCGCCAGCACCAGCAAGACAACGACTGTTCCCACCATCACGAAGCGATCGCTGAAGGCGCGCTTGGGTAGAGGCTTGAGGGGAGGATTGCCAGACGGAGTGAAGGCCTTCTTCTTGCCTTTTCCAGGTGAAGTGGGTGTAGGTAGAGGTACCGTATAAGCTCGCGCTACAGGGCGCGCGACTGCCTCAACCAAGGCAGCCTCAGGTTCTTCTTCAGTTGGAGCTTCAGTTACTTCATTCGGCACAATCGCCGGTGCACGAGCGACGGCCGACTTGACCTGGACACTACCGTTAGGTCTAGGTCTCGGGGGTGCCGCTGGCGTGTCTTTAAGTTCGGCGAGATTAATTCCTCCGACCATAGTGATGTCGTCATCGGGCCGTTGAGAACCTTTACCTGTTGGTGCTGTTAGTACATCGATCCCTTCGCTCATCGGATTGAAACTCTGCTTCTTACTGCCTAGCAGGTAATCCTCCACCTGATCTTTCTCTCGCAAGAAAAACCAAAAACCGTTGCCGCTACAAATCTCGTCTTCGGGGCGCACCGAACCGTTATGATAGAGTTCGATGACCTTCTCCTTGGAGACCGGCCCCAAGATATGATTCGATTTTGTTCGGATCAACCAATTTTTTGTTGGCATCTTTTACTACCGTGCCAAGAGGCCGATGAGGGCCGCCAAGTCTTGATCGTTAAACCGCAAGCCCAAGCTGATGGTGGCTGAGGCATTTCCATCTTTCGAAATAAGGTCTTCGCCAGCGACGCGCGCAAAGAGCACATTCCAGATTTTAACTTCACTCAGGAGGCGCACACTCGGGCCGGCATCTTTTTGGTAATCGAACACTTCCATACCTGTGCGCACTCCCCAGTCTGGGAAGAAGTAGTCAATACCTACGCCACCGGTGCTCTCGATGATACCTGCGCGGATACCGAGACGCTGAATTCGACGACCGATCTGCAAGTTGAACTTGAAATTACTCTTATTGACCTTACGTGTCTCGGTGCAGTTCTCTGAACCACCGTTCACTGACGTACAAGTTTCTTTCTCTTCCTCGATCTCAGGGCCGTAGTCATTAGTGACCACACCGATACGGAAGAAGCGTTCAGGGGCAGGGTAAATATCAAGATCGAAGCGAGTATCACTACCCAAGCGCGTGTTCGCACCAGTCGAAAGACCGATGTCCGCCTCAATGTTGTTGATGCGGTTAACTAGGCGATTCACGCTAGAGAGAGTTTGCGACACTTGGTCTACCACCGCATCATCACGCAGGAGCTTACCTACAGTGCCTTTACCGTCTTTCACGTCGGCGATGATATCTTTCAAGTCAGTGACGGCTTTGTCCGTCTTATCCAAGATCGGCCCGATCTTTGTGAGGTCGGCCATGAGCGAGTCTTTCTGCAAGCGGTCCGTCTCGAACTGCAACTGCTCTGTCATGAGTTTGATGTTTTCAACGATCTCGTCAACCTTACCCTCGTTCTTTTCCATTACGCGCTTAAGGCTGGCGGTGAGGTCTTTGATATTTCCTGTGATCTTCTCGAGGCGATTGGAGCCGTCGGCCTCCTTGAGAGATTCTTTAATGAGGATGGCGACCTCTTTAATTTCTTTGATCATCGCGCCAGCATCTTTACCGATGCTGTCGAGGCCACCGGCCACTTCTGAGGGAACCAGAGAACCTTCTTCCAGGCGCTTTGGTGTCGCCTCACCGAGATCGATGTCGAGGTACTTATCACCCAAGAATCCAACGCTCTTCACATTCAAACGAGAGTTCGGAGTCATCTTGATGTCATCCATCATTTCAAACTCAACGAGGGCCTTGTTACCTTGCAAGCGAATGCGTTTGATTCGTCCGGCGTTAATACCTGCCACTTTGATGGGAGTTTTCTCAACGATACCCGTCGCATCGTCGAGCACCGTTTGGTATTCGGTGTATTTTCCAAAGCCTGCTTGATTGGAAGTTATCTTCAACGACATGAAGACCACGCTGGCGAGCGCGAACAGTGCGAGCATGCCTACTTTTAATTCACTCAATTGATTTCACTCCATGAAATCTCTCAGCACGTCCATGTGCTCGTATATATAGAGATGATAACCGAATCCGGTTACAACTCAAGGAATCTGCGAATAACTGGGTTGTTTGAATTTTTGAAGCCCTCAACAGTGGAATACTCCACTATCTTGCCTTTCTCTAAGAACATGATGTTGTCCGAGATTCGCAAAGAGGCGCGCACATCATGGGAGATCACCAAAGACGTGAGTTTTCGTTGAGCATTTTGCTTTGCCGTATCGACAATCAAGTCACTGACGACCTGAGTGCTAATAGGATCGAGCCCAGAGGTCGGTTCGTCATAAAGCATGATCCGTGGTTCCAGCGCCAAGGCCCGCGCAAGGCCCACGCGCTTTCTCATGCCGCCGGAAAGTTCAGAAGGTAACCGCTGCCACGACTCGGGTACTAGCTCTACGGCCTTCATGAGTTCTGACACTTTAGTCTTGATCTCCGACTCTTTTAGTTTCGTAAATTCCCGTAGTGGAAAAGCAACGTTTTCAAAGGCCGTAAGAAAATCGAAGAGAGCAGCGTACTGAAACACCATACCGAAATTCCGGCGAAACTCGCGCAGGCCGAGCTCATCCAAAGTTTCCATGTCCGTCCCTAGCGACGTTATCTTACCTGAAGTGGGATGCGTGAGACCCAGGATGTGTTTCATCAGCGTCGATTTACCTGCACCGGAGAAACCTAAAATCGTCGTGATCTGGCCCTCCGGAATACCGAAGGTGAGATTGTTCAACACCGTGGCGTCGCCGTAGATCTTCGAGACGTTGGTGAATGTAATCGCGTCTGCCATACCGTCCTACAAAATCTTCGCAAGGAAGCTGGAAATAAAGTAATCGCTCACGAGAACCGTCACCATGCCCCACACCACGGCCAGATTGGTGCCCTTACCTACACCTTCAGCTCCACCGCGAACCTCGAATCCATGGTACGTCCCAATCATGCCAATCAAAAATCCGAAAGCGCCGGCCTTGATCAAACCTTCGGCCACATGACCCAGCCGCATGAAATCTGAAAGCTTTTGGAAGTACATCACCTCATCAATGCCCAAGACATGGACACCGACGAGCCAAGAACCGAAATTTCCGACGAGCATGAAAATCCCGCACAGAAGCGGCATCGAAAGCGTGGCGCCAATCACGCGAGGAACCGCGAGATATTGGTGAGGGTTGATCCCCATGACTTCCAGCGCGTCCAACTGCTCGGTCACTTTCATCGAACCGATCTGTGCTGCCATGGCCGAACCGCAACGGCCCGCAACGACCAAACCCGCAAACACTGGTGCCAACTCTTTCGCTAAGGAGATCGCTACCACTGGACCGACAATCGAATCCATATTGATGGCTTTAATACCGAGGTACATTTGCAAAGCGAACACCGCCCCCGAGAAGAGCGATGTGAGTCCAACGATGAAGAGACTTTTGTTTCCGATGAAATACATCTGGTCCATCAAAAGCTTGATGCGCATCGGGGGATGAGCTCCCCAGAAAAAAACTTTTCCCATGAACTGGGAAAAACGGCCAAGTCCGCCAAGCAATCCAAGAATGCTGGCGCCGATACCTTCCACATATGTCCGCACAAATGTCATGCCATTATCCTAAGCGATAAACTCGTGGAACGCGACTACTGATCCCGCACATCGCCTGATAAGCATGGGTATTCATGTGCTTCGCCAACGTGTCCACGGCCGCTGCGTCGAGATCCCAGAAACGCACTTCATCGCCCGCCTTGATTTTTCCCGCGGCTTCCGAAGAAAAAAACAAAAAAGACATATCCATGTTGATGCGGCCAAAAACTTTGGCTTCTAAACCATTTACCGTGAATTTATGGCCGGACAGTTGCGTCGGGAACCCGTCTCCGTAGCCCAGAGGTAAAACGGCGATGAATCCATCCTCTGAAGTCACGTGATTGCCATAGCCCACCGGAACACCGCGCTTCACAGGGAAAACCTTCATCATGCGTGTAACAAATGAGGACACCATCTCAGTATGACCTGCAAAGCTATGAGGCCCATACAGCATCAGACCTGGACGTACCCACGTTTCATTCTTACCAATCCCCTGCTCAATGGCACCGGAATTGGCCAACGATGTTTCCTCGATCGCAATTCCCATTCCACGAAGTAATTTTACGCCACGCTGAAAGGCATCGACTTGGCGGTGAGTTTTATCACCTTCCTTGTATTCGCTGTAAGAACTGGCGAAATGACTCATGAGATGGTGAATGCTTTTGCGACCACTCTTGAGAATGGCACGCCCAGCATCTTCCCACTCAGTCTCTTCTAGGCCCAGACGATTCATGCCGGTATTGAGTTTCACCACAAGCGGCAGATGCTTGTAGCAACGATCGTTAAGAAACACCTCTAAGGCCGGCATCTCGTGCACGACGGGAATGATCTGCGAACTGTTGTAGTTCGAATGAAATTCTTTTTCGATGAGATTGGTGTCGGAGAACACCATGACTCGGCCACGATAGTTCGGCGTCTCCTGGAGAAACGCTTCGGCCTCACCCAACGTCGCCACTCCAAGGGTTTCGACGTTTAGCTCTTGAGTGAGGAACTGTCCTACTGGGACAAGACCATGTCCGTAAGCATTCGCCTTGATCATGGGCAAGATGCGTGCTGATGGTGCGAGCTGCTGCACACGCTGCCAGTTGCGCGCTAAGCGCGCCCAGTAAACTTCCAGCCGTGTGTGAGCACGCATGATTTAGTGGGCCGAAGGATTCAAGGTACGTTGCTGCATCTTGGCCTGCGCTTCCATGATCGGAAATTCATCGAACTCCCGCTCAAGCACACGCAAGTAGTTCACAGCTGAAGGAGCAATCAACTTCACGGTTGGTTTCGCTTCTTCGCCCAAGAGACGAGTCTCATCTTCGAAGTAACGCCAGAACGGGAAGCTCGTGACCAGGTCACGGGCTTGATTGAAATCTCTTTCAAGAAACGGCTGTTGTACAAAGAGCACTACATGCCACGGGCCCATGAAACTAAAGCGCGTGGTTTCGTGAAGAGCGTTTCCAAGCTGCAGGAAGAAGTCGTTGAAGCACGGAGTGTAGTGATAACGATTGCCGGTTTTCTTTTTGATGAGATTCATCAGCGGAGTCAGACTCACCAGCACCACTTTCTCGCTGGCCTCAATCTGGTGATGGTGCAAACGATCGAGGTGATCGAGCGCATCCCAGATCGGACGCACTTGCATTTGTGGACGTGGCATATCGCGGGTCATGCGCCAGCGACGGAAAGCCCCTGTGAGCATCTGACTCATGAGATCCCAAGGGAACTCAAGCAAACGTTCTTGGTCGACTTCAACATAAACGAGCATTTCTGGATGAACGGCTCCACCCATCAAACGTAGTTCAACGGGTTCATTTTCAAACAAATCGCGCACCACCTGCCAGCCCATGTCGATGGCGAAAGGTTCGATGCCCTGAGTGCAGTCTTTACCGATCCACAGGCCTGGCAATCCGAGCCACTTCGGTTTTTGAATCGACGGGGCCATCAATTTTTGACGGTTGTGGCCCAGCTCGTACATCGCCACATGTTTTACTGGTTCCCACTTCGCCAAATTCTCATACAGCGCTTTGCTGAAGTCAGTGTGTGCAGCATCTTGTTCTAACGAGCGCATCATGCCGTCGATGAATTCAAAGTGCGATTTAAATTGCTCGCCCGCGCTCTTCTCGCTGATAAGACGCGAGGACCGCGTCTGCAAACGAGAGACTCGTTCTTCGAGTTCACGGTTACGCATTTCCAGTGCAAGCTCATGACGACGACGTTCACAGAGAGCTTTGATCTGCGGTACCAGCGCAGTCTCACCATGGACGTACGAGTACGCCGGCAAACCGATCGTTGATTGCAGCAAAAACTGGGTTTCATTCTTGTGGAAGAAGACGGTGCACAACGTGCCGTCTTTCACATGGGGATGATCTTTGAACTTGGTTGAGCCGAAGCTCATCTTGCTGACGTCGACAACGGCCAGGTCTGGCATTTCGAGTTTGGCTGCCATCCAGAACTCGTCGAGTTCGCGGTAGTAGTGAGCAAAGATGCCCACTTCGCGAAGGGCCGCGGAAACTTCTTG